>PITA01011215.1:0-62802 GCA_004023965.1 Spilogale gracilis | reverse complement strand
GCAGGGGCGGGGCCGGAGGAGGGAAGCTGTCTGGTCCGGGCTCCTCCCGCGTCCTCGAGGACGCGGTTTTGCCGGGCCGGGGAGGGTGGAGGAGAGGTAGGGCCGGTGGTGGCGAGGAGGTGGGGATTGGTGGGGTGGCGCTCGCGGGGCGTCTGTCGCCGTCTGGGCCGAAGGGCAGAGCAGTGCCCCCACCGTCCGGCGCAGCGTCCTTTCTGCTGCCTGGAGCCCGAGTCCAGAGTAAGGTGCCCTTGGCCCCGTTTTGGTTTCAACTCCATAGATTCGTGCTTCTCAAAGGAGGGGCCAAAAGCCTTGGAAGCTGATGAGACCTGCAGGGTCTAGGCCCGCCCCCAAACCAATGAATCAATCTGCGTTTTCAGGGGAATCTCTAGGCACTTTGTGAAAGCTTATTTTTCTGAAAAGAGAGGCAGGAGCACTCTGACCTGCCTTCCCAGGACCTTTCCCAAAGGGCTTTCCCTTTCCACCAATTCTCAAATTCCAACCCGATGTTGACCGGGCCATGCTCCCCCTAGAGACTCTGGACAGAGACCTGCGACCCTTGCCTGCCTTGGCCGGTAGCCCCTTTCTCCTTCTCCAGAGCCAGCAGGGTGTATCTTCCCGTCAGCTCCTTCCTTGCACTGGTCTCCCTGTAGCCCCTCCTGCTCCTCCTCCCTCTCTTGAGGACACCTGTGATGGCATCTAGCGCCCACCTGGATAATTTGGGGTCTTCTCCTCATCTCAAGGTCTTGAGCTTCCTCAAACCCATAGAGACCCTTTCTCCATTTAAAGTAGGTGCCTCCCCACCTGGTGCCTGGGTGGCTCAGTTGGTTGAGCATCCAACTCTTGAATTCGGCTCAGGCCCTGACCTCAGGGTCACAAGATCAAGCCCCACTTTGGGCTCCACACTCAGTGTGGCCTCTGCTTGAGAATCTCTCTCCCTCTTCCTCTGCCCCTCCCCCTGCTCGAGTTCTAGAAGTAAATAAGTAAGTAAGTAAGTAAATAAAATCTTAAAAAAAAAAATAAAGTAGCTGCCAGCTGACGAAAAAGGGCAAAACTGGGAGAAGGCAAGGGCCTTAATTTGGGGCCTCGGAACTGCAAGTCTGGGATTACATATTCCAAAATAACCAGAAAAGTGTCCTGCTCGGGTAGGGAAAGAGAGGGGGGTTTTATGAGAAGGAAGAAGGCAATCATATGATTTAGATAAGGAAGAAAAAAACCTGTGAATTCAGTGCTAATGGCTGAGCCACTTTTGATCACCAGCTAATGGGTCCATCAAACAAAACTATTCTTGGCATGCCTTCCTTAACTCTTTCTTTTTTTTTTAAAGATTTTATTTATTTATTTGACAGAGAGAAACACAGCCAGAGAGGGAACACAAGCAGGGGGAGTGAGAGAGGGAGAAGCAGGCTTCCCGCCGAGCAGGGAGCCCGATGCGGGATTCAATCCCGGGTCTCCGGGATCATGACCTGAGCCGAAGGCAGTCGCTTAACCAACTGAGCCACCCAGGCGCCACCTCTAGGTTGTTTTAAACATCGTAGGAAATACTATTATGTTGAGATGGTATTAAACAGGATTTCAGGTCAAAGAAGGCCCACGATTTTCCATGGCGACTCTGAGGAGGCCTCCTGCCCCCCACCGTGCTGTCCTCATTCATCCTATCTCTCTGCCCTGACCTCCCTTTGCTCCCATGTCACTGTCTGCCTGCCTCCTCGATGGTGGTCTACTCTATATGTCTACCTCTGTCGCTCTGGTCTCTCTAATTGGCTTAAAATCCATGCATTTGAGAGTGAATCTGCACAAGTGAACACAATGGGTGACAGTTTGATGTCTGGGTTTCCCAGAAATCCCGTGACTCCTGGTGTCATTCCCACAGTCAGAGGCATTCTGGGAAGGGAAGGGATGACGTGATGGAGAAGAGCCCCTTCTTGGGGTCAGGAGAATGGCGGGGAGGGTGGGGGGTACAAGGGGCAGGGTTCCAACTGCTGAGACCCAGGAGGGACGAGCTGCTGTCCTGGAGAAACAGTGGTCCAGGACCAGGTCTGTCCCCCAACCCCTGGTGAGGCACCCGAGTCCTCAGACGCAGCCCCTGGGACAGTTGGAGAGGTCAGCACTTGGCCTGAGCTTTCACCAGCTGTCCAAAGATGTAAAAGGAAACATCCAGGACACCTGGGTGGCTCAGTGGGTTAAAGCCTCTGCCTTCGGCTCAGGTCATGATCTCAGGGTCCTGGGATCGAGGCCTGCATCGGGCTCTCTGCTCGGCGGGGAGCCTGCTTCCTCCTCTCTCTCTGCCTGCCTCTCTGCCTACTTGTGATGATCTCTCTCTCTGTCAAATAAATAAAAAAAATCTTAAAAAAAAACCCCAAAAAATAGCATGACTTAAAAAAAAAAAAAGGAGATATATCAGCTGTTAGGAGGAAATGGTAGAAATTCTCTTTTCTGCTCCTCTCCCAGGGAGTGCAGACTAACGGCTGGCCGTCCAGCCAGCCCGCAGTTATAACCTTGGCCTCGAATTCCTAAACGACAGCAAATATCCCACTTCTTTCAAAGTTAGACCCAGATGAAAAAGCCAGCGTGTAGAGTGTGGGTGCTTACCTGGGCTGTTCGATTAAGGTTGGAAAACTCACTGAAATGCTTCTTGGCTGTGCCGACGGAAGTCTGCCGGACAGTTTCCGGCCAAAGAAAGAACAAGGCACCCATAAATTGCAAGCAGGAATAAAACGGGTTAGAGACACAGGGAAGAGAAACCGTGTTACAGGGGCCCCATTCCAACATTGCGCTCCCCAGATCTACAGACCAGGAGAGAAGGAGGGGACAGTACGATGCCCCGTGGAGACACAAAATCCACCCCCCCCCAGGTCCTGTCAATCTCCTGTCCTTTGATGGAGTGTGTTCTCCCCGGCACCAGCATCTGATTGTGGTGTGCAGAGAGAGGAAGGGAGGGGAATATCCGCAGAACGCTCCTGTGCACTCTTGTCTTCCAAAAGGGCCAAACAGGGTCTTCCTCTTGGCTTGATAATTGCATCCCGATCGCTCCCTCCTCCGAGGCACTGAGCCCTACGGAGGTGCCGGGCTGGGCTGAGCACGTGAAGGGCGATCCCGGGAGCTCCTCACCAACAGCTTCTGGAGCGAGTGCCGGTCCCCCCCCCCCCCCCCAGCTGCTGCACTGGTTGCTGCACTATGGTCTCGAACGTCTTGTGATTGGCAAATCCAAGAAGCTCTTTGCCGCCATACTGCTTTTCATATATTGAGACTTCTTCGTGAATAATATTTTTAACTGCAGTATAAAACAAACCACCATTTTAAAAATTAAAAAAAAAATCTTTTCTTGGGAGTCTTGCTTATCCACTGCATCCTAAGGCAATATTTCTAAATAGAGTTTTTTTTTTTTCATAATGAAAAAAAAATCGTGGTCGGATAATGCCACTTTATGGAAAACTGGCTTTTAAGAAACAAAATTGCTATCCTATGGAAACACGTTTTTTGGTTGTTTTTTTTTTAAGATTTTATTTATTTATTTGACAGAGAGAGACACAGCTAGAAAGGGAACACAAGCAGGGGGAGTGAGAGAGGGAGAAGCAGGCTTCCTTCCCAAGACTGAGCCACCCAGGTGCCCTGGAAATGTGTTTTAGTTGAGAGTGATCACCCTGAGAGACGAGTCTAGTGTTTTTAGCTGGTAGAAAGTACCGGGTTAGTTCCACGAAAACAGAAACTTAAATATTGTTATAGAATTCACAAATCTCCCAGGAACAAATAGACGGCAGTTGGAGGAATCCTACCACAGACATAAACAGTGATATTTTCTTCAAGAACCAGAAGGACGAAGACGCGACAACACACACACACACACACACACACACACACACACACACACACACACTGGGCAGGCATCTGGGCTCTAACAGAAGGGAAGCTGGAATTTACCAAGCAAAGCAAGGAGATTCTTATTAAACCACTGATCTCTGCGGTCTTGCATTGGGGGCAAAGAGAAGAAGGTAAATGAGGTTAAGTCAACTGTTTAGTCTCAAAACAGAGAAGCAAGGAGAAGGTTGGTCTTTTGGTGAGGACAGTGCTCACATCAATGGCTGGGAAGTGGTTATCAATTGCTAAGGGGCCCCAGGGTGTCTCATGCGGGCATGATCTGCTGTTGGCACACTTCTTCTGAGCCAGAAGGAGCCTCTGGTCTTGTGTTTAGGGGGAGCCTTGTCCCAGGACTTACCTTTCTGGGTACTGGCTGTGAGTACAAGTTTTCAAACTTCTCCCTGATTTTGTTATATAAGCGGCTCTCTTTCTCCTTGACTTCTCCCTCTGTTAACTTTTCAATGTCCTTATTAAACACCTCAAGTTTCTGAAAATGAGATAAAGTCCTCAGTCTGTGCTATAATACCATTAAAGAGCTGGGGACTTCCCTGGGGCAGCAGCGTGGGGGGCTGGGCAGGGGCACTGCAAGAAACCTGGTCTGCCTCCCAACCACACCCCAGCTCCCAGGTGAGACAAAGGGTGGGCAGCACCCCGCTAAACAGGGCTCCCGGATGCCAGAGGCAGGGATTCCTAGGGGGTCAGCACCAAGAGGGGCTGGGCCACCAGGGAGGGTGTGGCCATCTACAGGGGTCTGGTGACACAGTAGCTGATTTCTGTGCTGGAGCGTCATGTGGAGTCCCCGGTTGTCCTCACGGAACATTCTACGGGCTTCCTTGCAGGGAACTTGTCTCCACACTGGGGCAGTTCCTCTGTTGCCCTCTGGTGGCTCTCCCTTACTCGCTTCTCTAACCACCGGAGTGATTTCTGAACAAAGAGTGAACCAGTAATGAAATTCTGCAGCTTGATGAAATTGGAGGACAGGATTCTGAGACACATGGGCAGAATCCCGTGAGAAAGCTTTCGAGGCGATCTGGAATTTCTATGACTGTGTGAAGCTTGTGAACAGGGATGCCTGTTAAGGAGCGCAAGGATGCCTTTGTAGCAATGGGTGTGTTCTGAGGCCTGCGTAACCTCGGGCAGAAATTTGCCAGTTTGCCGTCTTGTTGACATCATTGAAGTGGGGAGGAATCAAGAGGTGGTCATTTTGGCTTTGGCTCGGTGCCCCGTATTTAGAGATCAAGTAAGGGCATGTGGGGAGCTCAGGCAATTAAGCATCCAGCTCTTGGTTTGGGCTCAGGTCGCGATCTCAGGCTCAGGAGATGGATCCCCAGGTCGGGCTCTGCACTCATCAGGGAGTCTGCTTGGGATTCTCCCTCCCCCTCATGCTCTGCCCCTCCCCCCTGCATGCTCTCCGTCTCTCTCTAAAATAAATAAAACCTCTAAAAGAATTTTAGGGAATAAGTACACTTGAATATAATGTAAGCTTTCTTTAGTAAAATATTCTGCTGGTGATCATTTGGGAGTTACGAACTGATAGGTGGGGCTAAGCTATGGTAGAGGAGAGGTCTTGGCTGGAGGTGTCGGCTGGGTGTCGGCAAGCCGATCAGCATGCTGATGCTCAGGGCGGGAGGGAAGAGGGACGTGAAGAGGTGCCAGGGAGGGCTGTCTCTGGGCCAACCACCGTTCTGCACACTCTACACCTCTCAGTTAACACAGTGCATGGCTTTATTGCCTCTTTGATTTACAAGAGAGGGAGCTAAGGCTCAGAGACACAAATTGCCTGATTCTGTCACCAAGCGAGTAAGTCCCAGTGCCCATCCCGCTCCCTAGCCCCCCAGCCCGCACAGGTGGACACGAAGCCCAAGTGACCAGCGGCCCCCGTGTCTGCCTTGGGAATAGGATCCCAGCACCGGGCAGGAGGAGTGCACGGGCCTCAGGGCCAGTTGGTGAATTAGCAGGGCTCCTCAAAGTATGTTCCCTGGGCCACCTGGGAAGTTAGAACTGCGAATTCATTGCCGCCCCCCCACCCCGCCCCAATCTACCGACTCAGAAACTTGGATTGGGACCCAGGAATCTGAATTTCAATAAGATTCCAAGCGACCTGCATGCACTTTGAGAACCTCTGGCCCCTTCCAACGAAATGTTCTTAGAGTTTGTGTTTCCTGGCTCAGAAGAATTCATGGCTTTTGTCTGACAGTCTGGTAAAATAATTGACTGTTTCATTTTCGAGATCAGCAAAGTGTTAGCCCCCTGCAAAAGGACACATTTGCTGAGTCAGTGTCCCTTCCTTTTACCCTCCTAAGCTGGCGGGCCCCCTTCCCTCGTTGCTCCCCCAGATTGACGGATCCAGCACTGTGCTTCAACATCACGCAGCTATTGCTTCCAGGTTTTGGAAGCTCCTCTGGGAACCTCTGACCATGAGCTATTTGGTTTTCAGAAAGCGCTTGTCTGATGGCTTGTGCGGACTGCTCAGCCATCGCACGATGGAGGGACTTGGGGAGGCTGTTAATTTCTACAACTGGGAACCAACCCACTGACTCACACTGATGTGTGGGATGAGCTCCTTAGGCAGTCTTTCTGCCAGGCAGGGCACCGTAGCCTTTCCTTCCTCCGGGAGAGCCGAGACAGGACCCTGGTCGCCGATACCGTCAGGGAGACCGCGCTGAAATGGAGTCGGGAGGCCAGAAGGGGGAGCTCTGACGCCGCACCACTGCCAGGGAGGTGTCCCACCGTGACCCAGCCCTAGACTCCTCAACGGGATAGAATCACCTACATGGACCCCAGCAAGAAAGGATATGCACTGCCTCTCCCACAAGCAATCCACCGCCCTGGCCACTCAGCCAAGGAAGAACCCGTCAGCACCCTGAACACGTGCCTTTCTCCAGTAGACTGAGTTCAAAGCAACCCAACGTCCTCCCTCCTCTCCATAAAATAATATTCCTCTCCTTTGTTTGTTGGGCTTGCCTTTGGTTTTGCCATGGCTCGAATGTCCCAAATTGCAATTCTGTTATTTTCAAATAAATGCATTTTTGTTGGAAAAAAGAACTCACTGTTCTAAGGTCAATAACCTATATGATCGTTTTTCCTATTCTGGGCTTTATAAGTATCAGCTCCCTGGGGTGACACAGGCCATCAGAATGCCAAGCAGTGCCATAGAAAGACAGTTTCTAATTATGGGTGAGCCCAAACTCAAGCAAGCAGGATGCTAGAAAGGTTACATTTATTTTCTCTTTTTATCATTTCAACAAACTCAGGAGGCAAGTCATCTTAGCTCCAGGACAACCAAACAAACCTAACTTCATAGAGGATAAGTGACGTGCCCAAACTAGTGTCTTATTTCTTGTAACAAATAATTATTTCTGAATAGTCAAATCAGTCTTGGTAAAGAAAAGAAAAGCTGGAGGTGCTATTCTTCCTGATTTCAAATATGTATTGCAAAGCTACGGTATTGCAAGAACATGGTGCTCGCATAAAGACAGACATACAGACAATGGAACGGAAGAGGGAGCCCGGAAATAAACCAACGCGCGTGCAGATAGCTGGTCTCCGACAGAGGGTCAAGAATGTACAATGGGGATAGTCTCTTCCCTGAAGGATGATGGGAAAACTGCACAACTACATGCAAAATAGTGCAATTGAATGCATCCATATCTTTCACTCTTACACAAAAGTCTGATTAAAGGCTTGAATGTAAGGAGCATCTGTGTTGCCCAGTTGGTTGAGTGTCAGACTCCTGATTTCGGCTCAGGTTGTGATCTCCGGGTCGTGTGATCGAGCCCCGTACTCAGCGGGGAGTCTGCTTATCCTTCTCCCTCTGCTTCCCCCGCTTCTCGTGCTCTCTTTCTCTCTCAAATATATAAATAAAATCTTGAGGGGGGGAACTCCTAGGAGAAAACATTAGGTGAAAATCTTTGTGATATTCGTCTTGGAAATGATTTCATGGGAATGACACCCAAAACACAGGCAATCAAAGCAAAACAGGATTACATCAACTCCAAAGCTTCTCCAGAGCGATGGAGACAACCAACCAAGGGAAAAGCCACCTGCGGAGCGGGAAAAGATACATGTGAACCCTGTAACTCATGAGGGGCCAGTCTCCAAGACGTGCAGAGAACTCCCACAATTCAACAACGGCAGCAACAAAACCCCCCAAACCCAATAAAAAACAGGCCCTGGACTCGAATCGAGATTGCTTCTGAGAAGACATACCTGGGTCCAACAGGGACTGGCATCCGGGGAACACAGATCAAAAGCACAATGAGACACCACTTCACATCCGTTAGGATGAAGGTTACCCAATGACCCCCCAAGAGTCAGCGAGCAGGTGGAAACACTCGTGCACTGTTGGTGGGAATGCACGACGGTGCGGCCGCTGTGGAAAGCAGTGTAGGAGTTCCTCAAAAGTGTTACAATACAAGACTGCCATACATCCCAGCAATCCCACTTCTGGGCATGTATCCACAAGAATTGACATCAAATCTCAAAGAGACATTAGTGCTCCTGTGTGTACTGTGTCACAAGACGAGGAAACAAGCTAAGTGTCCACGGCTGGATAAATGGATAAGGAAAAGACACAGAAAGGAATATGATTCGGCTTTTAAAATGAAGGTCGTTCTGACACCTGCTACGCTATGGAAGAATGTTGAGGACGTTACGCTGCATGAAATAAGCCAGTTCCAGAGGAGTAAATACTGTCTGATGCCACTTGCATGGTTTGTCTACACTGGCCAAACTCATTAAACCAGGGAGAGGGACGGTAGCTGGTAAGTGCTGGGGGGACGGGAAACAGGGACTTGCTAATCAACAGGGGCTTGAGTTATGCAAGATGAAGCAGTTCTAGAAGTGGCCGGTAGTTAACAAGATGGTTCGGTGCACCTGAACGTTTGCTGAGAGGGTTGATCTCATGTCAGGTGTTCTTACCACAATGCCATTACATTAAAAATTCACGTGGTGCTTACGAAGTGGCGGGCACAGTTCTAAAGTATTGGTTCACAAATACTCACGTGTTGAATCTGTGCACAACCGATTTTAAAGGCACGCGAGGCTCCGAAGCTAGCCCAGGGCCACCCACCAGGCCATCTGGCTGCAGGGTCTGTCATTTAAATGAATCCAGAAAGGACCCCACAAGACCACTTTCCAGCACTGCTCTGAGTGTTTCTCACCCAACGGTGAGTCCCTGAACACAGGCACTTGTGGATTTCCACTTGGATGGAGGACGACAAAGCACATCAATGCCCTTCCTCGTCCAATACTTCACTTCTCCAAGGACCTCGAGTGGTGGTGTTCACAGCGTGGTCCCAGCTCTGGTAACAATGGCCGCTACCATTGGGAACATGATCGAAACACAAATACTTGGGTCTCGCCCCAGGCCCGGGGTGAACATAGACACAGTCTACCTTGATCTCTACCACTTGGCCACCATCTTGGTCACTTCTGAAAGGCAGGGCTGGCTCCCACGGAGGGTGGTCCTGGGATGCTCCTAAAGAAGCTCACCTGAAATACGGATGTCTTCGGAAGAACATCGTTTCTTTCTCGGTGGCCTCAGCCAGGCTCAGCTCCTGGCCCTGACAACTCATGGTCATGTAGCCCTTTGCAGATGGTACATGGGGTTCTGAGCCACCTTCAAAGCCATGGGTTCGGCGCCCTTGTCCACAAGATCTGCTTTGGTCAGGATTCCCGGGGGGGGAGTACAAAGAGAGCAGAAGAAGCCCCTTTCCTCCTCACATGTACTCGAATGCTGCTCGGCCCTGGGAGCCTGCCTTGGCCAGGACCTGGGAAGCCTTCTGGAGTTTCAAAGGTGCAGGGCCTGAAACCCCACGCACACATTCCATCGCCACCCCTCTTATCTGTGTCTTCATTTGTTCAAATAACCACTGCATTTTTTTTTTTTTTTTGTCTATTTAGGGTAGAAACCTAATATCATCTTCTATCTTATTTGTCCTTGTTTTTAATTCGAGGTGAAGTCTGGCCATCTGGCTTCTCATTTCCTGAAACTTCCCTGGCATCTAAATCATTGAATTTCTCTCCGTTTTACCTTATTATCACCAAAGGGGGTCATCAAAGACGTTCATTGTACTCATGAAGAGGTTTGTGTGCCACAGACCTTCATGTTACTCTGAACCTATGCCGGCACTTTCCACCGGGAAAGGAGGACCCTCTGCGGGGAAGGCCCCTCTCTGGAGCCAGTGGTCATCCAGGAGAGCCTGGATCACTGAATGGCTGTCCGAGAGGAAGTAGGAAGATAAGAAAATAGTTTGCAATGAGAACTCGCCCTCGCTGGGAGGAGAGAGCCTTCTCACAGTGCCTCAGTTTGAAGCCAAGACCTCATGCCTCCTTCAACAGCCTCAGTTCATGAACATGGTCTAGCATCTCAACTACCGGGCCGCGAAGAAGGGCACGGTCAACAATGTTCCTTCTTTTTAAATTAACCCTCTCCTGAGTACATTACATGCTCATATTGAATTTAAGTCTGCTTATTAAGCCCTCTGCTGTAAGTATTGAGAAAGTGGCCATGAACAAGACTGCCAAGTCCCTGATTTCGATACTATCCCCTTATGTTCCTGTGGGTAAAAGCCAGATTAGTCTAGTAATAGACAGGCAGTAAAGACAGAGTATCTGATATTGAGAAGTGCTAGGCAGAGAAGGAAAATCCAGTCACGGGCAGGCAGAGGGTTGCGTGGACAAGGAAGGCCTCTGGGAGGGTAGCATTTTTTGGGGGGGCGGGGAGGGTAGCATTTGACTGGAATGTGAGTGAGAGGAAGAAGCCAGGCCTGTGAGGGTGGAGGAAGGGCATTCTGGGTCCTGGGGACGACAGCTACGCTGAAGAGTTGTGGGCAAGGCAGAAGTGATGGGAGCCATGATCAGAGAGCCATAAGTGGCCAGGTCACAGAAGGATTTGCTGTCCAGGAAAGGGGCCTAAGGTTTATGTCTGGGAGGTGGGAACGGTGAGTAGAGGCCGAGGAGGGGCCTGTCTTTATTCACCTGCTTAAAGGCCAGTGGACCAGATGAGTGTTTGGAGACCCAGTTGGAGGAAGGGGTCATGCAGGCAGGAGATGACAGGGTTCTGGCCTGCTGGTAAGCAAGGGGATGGACAGGAGAGGACAGACGTGGTACAGTTTTGGAAACAGTCACCGGGACTGCGGGTGAATGAAACGTGGAAGCCGGGGAAGGAGGAGTCAGGGGTGACTCTTAGATCTGGCTCTAAGAATGGGCAGGCAGGTGAGGGGCTACGAGTAAGGAGGGGAAGCCGTGGGGGGGAGTTGGGGTGAGAGCTGTATTTTGGTCACATTACACTGGAGACATTCAACAGACATCCAAGTGGAGATGTCAAGTCTAGGGAGAGGGAAGGGTTATGAATTTAGATCTGGGTGTTGCCAGCAGAGAGAGAGACTCAAAGCCAAGGTCAGCTCACCTACAGCACGTGTTGATGGAGGGGCGATCTCAGAACCGAGTTTTGGCTTTCCGACATTTAGATGTCAGAGAATGGAAGCAACAACCAGACGAGACTAAGAAATGTGACCCCCAGTGGCCAGTGAAGGCTGGCGACCCGGAGGCCGGCAGGCTGTGTGTTAAGGCGAAGGAAGGAGAGATTTCCAGAAGAAGGGCGTGGTCAGCCCTAAGACTGAATCTGAGGGGGGAAGACGAGGACAGAGAAGTGACCGCACGTGTGTCAGCACTGGCCACCTCACCACATGCCAAATTCATGTTATAGAATAACGTCATGGAACAAGTTCACGTTAAACATGAGTTGTCTTTAAAAGTCTTCTTAAAATAAAACAAGTCTTCCTGTTGGTCTCTGTTCTCTCTGCTGCACCCGTGTGTGTGCCTACGTAAGCTGGGCCGAGGCGGTAAGTGAGCAGATCACCCGGGGTTCTCCACACCAGCGCCGTGGGCAATGAGGGATGGACAACTCGTAATGCGCCAGCAGGTGCATTACCGAATAAATTTAGCGCAACTCTGGTCTCTACCACGGATGCCGGTAGCAGCCCTTTTCCCGTTGTGGCAACGGTAATGTCTCAGGCACTGCTGACGTCCCTGGGGGGACAGGCTTGGGGTAGGAACCACGATGGGAAATACTTCTCTTCACCTTCTGTTCACGCAGCAAACATGACGGGCACCCCAGGCAGTAGGTCCACTGCAGGATCTGAGGTTCATGAACACACAGGCGGTGTCCTTGAGGGTTTTCGTCCCAGGAGGGAACGCGGGCACTCAACAAGGACAGTAAACGGGAGTAGAAGGACCAGGAGCAGGGTATTGGGCGCCAGGGAGGGAATCCCGGTTAAGGTGGCATTTGGGAGAGCTCTGGAGGAAGTGGGAGAAGGTGTCACGTGGAAATCCGGGCAGAGGGAGCATTTCAGACGGAGGGAGGAGAAGGTGCAAGGCTGGAGGGCTCGACGACCGTCGCGGACTCGGGTGCGGCTGGAGCAGGGGACGAACGAACGGGGCACAGGGAGAGAGGTGGCCAAGGAGCTCACAGGGCCAGAGCATGTTGAATGCTGGGGACTTTCACGATGATGGCCGTGGTGCCACCAGAGCCTTGGGGAGAGGCAGCCTCTGTCCCGTGCCCTGCTCCCCCAGTCTCCTCCCCAACCACTCCGACTCCTGAGCCCCTGGGGCGGCCCGCAGAGACCTGGAAGCCTCCCCATCTTCAGCTGGGCCCATTCCCAAGTTCCAGAAAAGCTCACCTGCAACCCAGTGTCCTGGGGAGGTCAATGAGGGTCAGATCCGGAACCTCGGGGGAGGTGATGTCCACACTAAGGGGCTCATGGCTGACTCCGTTCCCAGCTCTGGGGTTCTGGGCTGCCGGGGGCGGGACAGGGCAAACCCAGAGTCCAGATTAATGACTCATCCGAGGAAAAGCTGAGAGTCCCTGGTGTTTAGGACACAGTTCACAGAGGCCTGAGGAGAGGTCTCTGAGACCCCCTGGAGGCCGCTGGACACACAGACGAGTGGGCAGGGGCCACCAGACATGCTGAGGGGGTCTCGCCTCTCCCTGGAAGCACCCTTGCGGGTGAGTTGGAGACACAGTCTTCCCACAGGCTGTGCGCGTCACAACCAGAGCAGGGACAGACTAAGATGTCTCGCGCACACATCTCAGAGCCGGGACCTGCTTCACCCATGTGGGCCCCGAGCTGTCACCGGGAGCCCCGTGGTTTGGAGGGGCCCCCACTCGGTTTACTAATCTGCTTTCATGGTCTTAATATTAGTTTTGAATGGAGTGGGGGGGCGGTCTTGCTGTCTCTGCGCCGAGTGCCTGAGTCACATCACGGGCATGCTACGGGCGTGGTCTCTTGCACTCTGAGCACATAGGACCTATGGGGCCTCGTTCAAGCCCAGATTCTGACCGGGCAGGCCTGGGGTGTCTCCCTGAGACTCTGCAGTGCCAGCCAGCCCCCAGACAGAGTCGCTGCTGCAGACAGAGGAGGGCCCAGGGGCTGGACCGCCCAGGGAAACCCAGATATGAGAGGAAGCTGGCATGGTTTAGGGGAAGGGGAGGGGCAGTAGTGACGCAAGTGTCCTGAGACACAGAGGTCACTGGTCACCGGCTCAAGGGGAATCGTGGAGACAGGGCTGATGCTTCCCGGTCACCTGGTCTTCTTCTTCAGGGTAGCGTCTCTCCTCAACACCTCCCTTCCTCCCCCTCCTCCCTCTCCTCCTTCTCCTCCTCCTCCTCCTCTTCCTCCTCATCTTGGAATCGACCACGGATCCCCTGTGGAACAGAGCACGAGTCCTGGAGCGTCAGGAATGGAGGACACTTCTCTCTCCAGCAGCCCGGTGGGGTGGTCCTCGGGGGTGAGCACAAGAACTGGGGTAGGACATCTCCGTTTGGGGGGAGGTCCCTCTGCCAAGCCATTGGAGCCTGCAGACATGGGGTTCTTGGGGAGCTGAGCGCAGGGAAGTCACACAGACAGGCTGTGTTTGTTATCAGTCACATGGAGTGCCCCCCTCCCCCCACCACATTCCGAATCTGCTTTAATAATCTGCAGAATGGTGGCTCAGGACAGGGTGCTGGGGACAGCATGGGGGGGCTGTGGGGGCACTTCTTGGAAGAAGGGATGGCGTGCAAGGCAAGAGGATCAGAGGCAAGAGGAAGAGGCCCTCACGGCCAGGAGGCCCAGGAGGTGGAGAAGGAGCCAGGACAGCGGAGGGAGCGGCCCCCAGAGCCACACCTCCCAAACCCCAAGCCCAAAACCTGGGGCTCCTACCTCACGTGGGAGGGGTCCTGGAGCTGGAGCTCGGTCCCTCCACACGCTCTCCTGTGGATGCCTCTCCAGCGTCAGCACCAGCGGGCACCTGGTCACAGTTCCTGAGACGTGTCCCCGACATTCTAAGTTCCCTCGTAAAGAAGGGCTCATAGGTACCCTTCCCCCTCCCCCCCCAAGGAGCTGCCCCAGTGTCCCCAGAGTCCTTGTCTGAAGTTTCGGTCCCTCTCCAGGGCTGGTAGGGTTACGCTGCGTGAGCGGCGGGGAGCAGCTGAACCTCCATCCTGGGAAACCCGCAGGAACTGGAAACTGGAATTGGAGGCTCCATCCCGGGAAACCTGCGTCCTGGGGGGCCCTGTGGCCGGGACTCCTTCTTCCTCCTGCTGGCCCCCCCCGGGAACCACCACGGCACCCCGAGTTATGTTCCCCAAATAATGCTAGGTTCGCCGGTCACGACCAGACGCTGGAGGAGGTGAGGGAGGAAGGACTCAGCCCTGCGGACACCTGGATCTCAGTCCCCCAGGCTCCAGAGCCGGGAGAAAAGACGGTGCTACCATTTACGGCACCGCGCGTGGCACTGTTCCGGCGGCGCCCAGACCCGCACAGTTCGTAGCTCACACTCTCTGTTCCCTGGCCTCAGTGTCCCTCTCCAAGTAACGCTTTTAAAGTCACCATTCGTCACCATGGGCTGCAACAGGGAGTGGCGAATACTAGCCGGTGCCCGACCCTTTCAGCGTGCCACAGAGGGGGCCCTGCGCCACCAAAGCCACAAGCAAGAAGGCACCCGAAGCCCCGAGACCAGGCGTTAGGGCTTGAAGTCTGACACCAGGTCCAATGTCCGGCTTCTCTTCCACACCACCAGGCAATTAACTCAATTTTCACAATCTACCCCAAAATAGCATCCGATGCCACAGGCTAACTGGCAGATTTCTCCTGCCCCCACTGCACCCCCACCCGGCCCGGAGCACCCCCACCCAGCCCGGCGCAGATGCCAATCACAAGTACAGGGCATCAGCTGTACAGTGCTTCTGACCCACGGGCTACAGATCGGAGGTGCCCGCCACCGCCACCGGGGGTTCGAGGAATTTGCTAGAGCGGCTCAGGGAGCCACGGAGAACTTACTGGATTCCTGGTTTATTACAAAAGAATAGAACTCAGGAACGGCCAGATGGAAGAGATGCCCAGGGAGAGGTCTGGGAAAGAGGGGGGCGCGTCCGTGCCCTCCAGGGGCCACTCTCCTCGCAGTCCCCGTGTTCACCAGGTGGGAACTGCCCCAAATCCTCTCCCTTTGGGTTTTTATGCTGGTTTCATTGCACAGATGCGACAGATGAAGTCACTGAGCAGCAGAGATTGTGTCAACCTCCAGCCACTCTCCCTCCGCGGAGGCCAGGGGCCAGGGGCCAGGGGCCAGGGGCGGCCAGCCCTACTCAGACGGAGGCTTTCCGAAGTCACCTTATCAACATAAGACAAAACTCTCTCCATTTGGGAAATCCCAAGGGTTTTAGGAGCTCTATCCAGGAACAGGATGAAGATTAAATTATGTGTGTGTGTGTGTGTGTGTGTGTGTGTGTGTGTGTGTGTGCGTTTCTGATATTTGTAATATATTGCAAAATGATCATTGCAATAAACCTAGTTAACATCTGTCTCAGTACATAGTGACAGTTTTTCTTCTGATAAGGACTTTTAATACCTACTTTCTAAGCAACTTTCAAAAATGCACTAGAGTGTTATTAACTACATTACTAACTGTGGGATGTGATATACAGCAGGGCAAAAAGAGCTAATGCCCCTTGTTACAATTCACATCACGGGGATGCAAAGCTCCCCCCACCCCCAAAGGGATGTGCACCACGGACACTGAGCGAGGCATCCCAGAAGCCACCCCCCTGTGGCCATGGGGCTTCGATTCGGGTCAGCCTCAGGAGGGGGGCTGCCGCGTGCCTCTAGACCAGCCACGTCCTCTAGGATGCACCCTGGGCGTGCAGAGGGCCCACGCCGACCCGGCCCTCCCAAATCTCCCAGGGAGCTCCTTCAGAAACTCGTCTTTCTGTCTCCTGCCTCTGGTGAAAGCCACGTTTCCCGGGAAATCCTTTGGAAAGGCACATCTGCTGTAGGAAGACGGGGTGATGCAGGCTTCCCTGCCCAGCACCCAGGGGCCCTCTCTTACCTTGGCACCTTCACAACGTGCACCTCGCGCCAGGAGAATCATCCCTGTCCTCCTTCCCTTCCCTCTGATGTGTTCTCTGGCTCACTCCTTTTGGGCAGCCCTGGGGGAAATGAAACCAGATATCCGTGACACAGAAATGAAACCGAAGAAGCTGCACGTTCCCTGCCCCCGCACCCCTTCCCCCGTGACAGGGTTTCTCAGCCTCCAGCTGCAGCAGGACTGTCCCGGAGGGCTGGGGCACACGCCGGGTGGGGGGGTGGACTGCTGCCCAGGGCGAGGATCTGCATCGGGAGCACGACTTCTCGTGGGAGGCTGGTGTCAGGCAGGACAGGAGCCGCACAGTCCTCTAGGATATTCCACAATGAAGGGAACATTCTACTCTCTGCTATGCGATCCAGAGGGGCGCCGGCACGGCACGGAGCATCTGGAACGAGGCTTGTGAGCCCGAGGACCTGACCGTCTTGGTCGGCTTCATTCTGATTAACTTGGCCCCGGACATGTGGCTCCTGCCCCACCGCACCTGCTGCACCTGCACGCTCTGAGATGTCCCGCAGCTGCACGTCTGAACCTCACCTGACCATGGTCAGCCTCTCCCCATGGGAAGCACTGCCCACCCAAAGGAGGGAAGTCCGCAGCTCCCTGCAATAGTCGCTTTGTTCAGTGCACACCCTCAGGCTCCTGGTGGGCTCTGCCCTGGGAGAGCTCTCTGCCGCCACAAGAAGAGGGAAGAGGCCAGACTGCAGGGAGCTCAGCCCCGAGCTGGCTGACCTATTGGTCCTCGGTCAGTTTCCCCCCAAAAGTGCAGGCATGTGCCCAGGGGTCCCTCAGGTCCCCCGTTCCGTGACTGAGCGGAAGCGAGTCGGGTATGCCTGTCAGATCACAGCTGTTGGGGAACCCCAGGAGGGACCCCAGGAGCCCCCAGGATGCCAGGGCGGCACAAGAAGGAGGAAGCAGGCCTCGGACTGATCCTCCCCCAAAATTGAAACGAATGTTGTCTATAAATCATGAAAAAAAAAATCCCAAGCATTTCTTTGTTCATTCATTTTACTTACTGCCCTTGTGGGCAGGTTTTCCTTTAAAGAAGGAATTTAGAACCTTGGCCTTGAGAGGTCCCGAGGAGACGGTCCTGGAGATCCGTGCACTGTTACTCCAGACCCCCGGCGGGGAGTGGGCAGCGCATGTGCTGTGTGACGCTCTTCTGTTTCACCGCTGATGTCTTTCCCGGCAATCCCGGGCGTGTCTCCAGCTCCAGGAAAGACATCAGGAAGGCCCCAGAGCAGCCGGACAGAGTGGCTCTCTCTTATGTGGGGGCCGTGAGAACAGCTGGAGACCTCCATCTGCCATCCAAAGAGCACCTCCTCCTGCGCTCCCCATCCCAGCGGCCTCTCCAGGAGGGAGCGGGGGCACCTGCCCAGTTGGGGTCCTTGCCCTGGAGGACAGTGACATGCCCAGAAGAGGGGGAGCACACTCAGCTGCATCAAAGCGCAGGCCAGAGGTCACGCTGCTCCCCACTCAGCTCTGGGGGGTGAGGAATAGGGGGCTGGGGGTGGGGGTGAGGACACACTCCCAGCCCCTGGAGCCAGGGAGCCCCCACTCTACAACGGCTTTCTCCTTCCAAGCAGGCATTCTCAACTGTGCAAATAAGACCAGGAAAACTACTGGGATTAACGAGAGGGAGAGATCTGCGGAGTCCCGAGGACCGACAGGGGTTGGAAGGCTGTGTGTTCTGGTGGGGTGCGTAGCAGGGGGCACTGCGAGGCCAGGGTCCACTGCTGCCTCCTCCTTCTCTGGGCTCCACCTCTCCAGTGGGGGTAAACAACGGTGCCCTCGTCCCAGGATGGCGCGAGGACTAGCGGAGGGTCCGCTAGGCTGGGCAGGTGCTGCCCCTGGGGAGGGCGGGCCCCACAGCAGGCGGAGTGAACTGGGCGGGCCCTCTGTGGGGCGGGGACAGGCCAGCTGGTGACACCCTGTTCTCCGTCAGGGACAAGGTCAGGAACAAGCTCCCTTCTCAGTTTTGTGGTGTTCAAAGTCCAAGGCATCTTGGTAATGGAAAGGCTGAGGTAGGTGGGAGTGGGAGGCGTGGGGGACAAGCCCCCCTTCAGGGAGACAGAGGCTTGAGGCCCTGGTGTCCTCCCTGGAAGGGGACACTACTCCCAGTCTCCCCTGCTGCCATCCTCGAACCTGCCAGGGGGAGGGGTGAGGCTGCTCTCCCCCTGCTCACCCCTGCTCTGTCCCAGGGAGGGGGCACCGGGCTCACCCCACTGGGGGCTGGGCCGCTAGGATGCTCAGGGCTGGCTGCCCACCTCGTGTTTTTGGCAGCTTTCTTTCTTTTTTTTTTTTTTTTTACTAGACTTTTTACAGCAGTTGTGGGTTTCAAGCAAAATTGAGAGGAAGTCACAGCTGTTTCCCGTGTCCCGCTGCCCCCGCATGTGCACAGCCCCCCGCAGGAGGGACAGCCCCTCCACAGTGGCCCTTCTGTCCCGGTTGACAAGCCTGCACTGACCCGACAGGACCCTGAGTCCCGGTCCAGGTCAAGTTCACTCTCAGTGATGTGCATTCTGAGACACACGTGCCCCTCAGAGTGGTCGGAGCTCCAACTGTCCCCGCCCCTCCCCTGCTCTGCCCGCCTCTCTGACCACCCTCACACTCCCCATGGAACCCAGAACCCCTGACCCCTCCCTCAGGGGGCCCAAGGGACTTCCCAGTAAGGGGAGGACGCAGAGAGGCACTGGTGAGGGAGCAGTCCCCAGCGCAGGATGGAGGATGAGGTCAGCACAGCCGTCATACTGGGGCATTGCTCTCTGGCTGTGAACTCCCCGCTGGGAAGCAGACGCTTTTGGGAACGTTCAGCTAGAGCAGCCCAAAGGGAACGTGGTGAGAGGGCCTGCAGGAGACCGAGCGGTGACCCAGGCTGCTGTCGTGGAAGTCATCCCGCTGATGGCCACACTATTTAATGCAAGAAAATGACAGTCTGGGGAGAAAAGGTAAACCTGATGCAGGGTCTATGGCCAAGGTCGCCGCTGAGGAGGACGTTCTCAGGAAGCTCTGTGCTGGGCGGGCTCTCAGTTTAGCAGCCGGGCGTCGGCAGGTGGCCCGGTGAGAGCAGATATGGCACCTTCCTGGGCGCTGGTGCCCAGAGGCTTGGACGCCTCCACACTTGGTGCCCTCATGGGCAGCAAACAGGTGCCCTCTGTGGGGGGTGGTGTGCCCGTCAGGGCTACGGCAGGTGCCAGGGAGGCCGAGAGGTCCCAGCACTGTCCCAGGGTGGGGGCCGCCCCGTCCCGGGACAGGATTCTGAGACGTGTTGGCCAGGAGGCCCTGAGTTGACCTGAGATCAATAGGGCTATGAAAATGGAGTCGTTCTGGCCAGAGCACAGATAGGCTCCCTCCCCCGTTTCTTTAGTACAGAAATGACTATGGGCACCATAGCTTAGAACCCAAAGGGAACCGTAGCCATGTCCCCAGGGGCGGCCATACCACACCCCACAGACCGGGTGACTTAAACAGTAGACATTTACTGTCCCTCAGTCAGGAGTCCAGAAGTCCAAGGTATTGGCCGGCCCACATGTCCTCCACGGGCTCCGGGGGGACACTGTTCTGAGCCTCTCCCCAGGCTCCTAGGGGTTCGCTGGTGTCCTTGGGGCTTCCTGGCTTGTGGAAACATCACTCTGCCTCCATGCTCTGTGCCCACATCCTCCTTTGCATAAGGACATGGTCACCCTGGCTCGAGGTCCGCCCTACTCCTCCTAACACGTTACCCCCACAATGACCCTATTTCCAAATACGGTCACATTCTGAGGTCCCAGAAGTTAGGATTTCAACTTTGGAATTTTGCAGGGACAGAGTTTAGTCTGTAACTGAGTCACAGTCCTAGTTGGGGTTTGCAGACTCCTTGGCAGAGGCCCTGGTTTCCCGAGGGGCTACCACACAGGGCAGCGGGCCAGCAGGCACCAGCTCCCCCCGGGCCCAGAGCTCCAGAGCCCGGCTTGGCTTGCAGGCTCAGTGTGGGCCTGCTCACAGGTACTCACCCCTGCCTGGGGGAGGACGGCCTCCTTGCCCCTGCACCGCTGATACCCCCTGATATGGTAGCCGGACAACGGCACGCAGGACGTGGGGCTCACACGTGTCCCGCCAGGGGCTCTGGAGGCATCTGAGGGATTCCTGCTCCTTCCGG
This sequence comes from Spilogale gracilis, assembly GCA_004023965.1. NCBI lineage: Eukaryota > Metazoa > Chordata > Mammalia > Carnivora > Mephitidae > Spilogale > Spilogale gracilis. The sequence continues at coordinate 42,404 of PITA01011215.1, read as the reverse complement.
CTTCTGCGCCTACAGGGGCCCTCCTCTGGCCTGGCTCCCAGCACCCAGCGGCCAAGCCCTGGCTGACCTGCGACTCACATGTCAAACGTAGGAGAAATCAGTGCCACCATAAGCCACCAAGACACGGGTGGTTTCAGCGGGGTTGAAATTTGCAGCACCAGGTGCTGCGGGGTTTTCTGTCGATAAAGATGCTTGTGCTCCTTTACCTACCTGGACCCCTCCACCTCCTGCCTGAAACGCTGGAGGCTCTGGGAGGCAGGGCCCCTGACCCGACCTCAGAGCCAGGCTCGGGAAGGGTGTTAGGATTGGTGCTTGGCAAGGGCATGACTTTTTGAGCCCCAAACACAGGCGTCATCAGACATCCTTCGCCGAGCATGGGTACTTTGGACACCTGGATCTAACGATGGGCCTCCTTGGAAGTGCGGGCTATCTAGCTATCCCGCTGACAGCACAGCCCACTGGGCCTGCCAGCCCCCACCCCCGCCCCGGGGAGCGACAGCCCTGCGTTCGCCTGGGTCTCCTCCACTACCGTGATGCTCGTGCCAGAAGGCAGGATCTGCGGGTGAACGAGGAAGTTCACGGCCCCCCCGGGGCTCAGCAGGAGTGGACCGAGGCAGCTTCCCAAGCCCTCCAGCCGCGCTCACTGTCCTAGGAGAGGACGGCCGAAAGGAGGGTGTGCTTGATGGCAACACAAGAGAGGCTGTATCTCAGGGCTCGTGTAGGTATGACCCTGCAGCAGCTCCGCACCCCGACAAGCAGGGCTCGCTCCCCCAGCCTCTCCTTTCCAGGCCACATCCCCTCCTCCCCTCGCCATTCCCATCCACTCCAGTCTTCCTGCTCAGGAATGCCTTCATCAGAGAAATTCTGGCAAAAACGTACTGTGGGCCAAGATTGGATACAATCAGCAAATGCTGCTGGCTCGGGGACGAACCTCAAATACTCATCAAATATTGAGTGTTGGCTGAGATTCCTGGGCCAGGCCACATGGCAGGGGTCTACACATCACACGTTTATTGAGGCTGCGTGCAACGTTAGCTTGGCTGCTTGGGTATGCAGCCTTCTATCTGTACCTCTGCAGGCCAACCAGAGTATCTGTTCCTCGCGTTGTCAGAGTGGTTGATCTGTGTGAAGAAAAGGAAAGAATTTTATTGAGCCACTAATCTATTCAACAAATATTTGAGGTGTCAGTTACTGGCAAAGTCATATAAAGAGAATCATTTCCTAGAACAGGATTTGTTCTAGCCTACTCTGGGTCCTTGATTTTTTTTTTCCCCCTCAATGTGTTTCTTAATAATATTTAAACCAGGTGTCAATGAAACTGTAGAACTTTCTGCAGGGAGACTGATGTTCTATCACCTACGCCGTCTAGTAGAGTAACCACAGGCCACGTCAGATTCGTGGGTACCTAAAATGTGGCCAGTGTGACTGATGAACTGAATTTTAATTTCTATTTAATTTAAATGAATGTAAATGCAAACGCAAATTTGGCTAGAAGCCACCTTATTGGACGGCATAGGTCAAAGGTTTAATTTTCAATTCTCTGGGTGTAAGGCTGTACTTTTTTGAGGGAGACCACAGAGTCCCTTGCTCAGCAAATGTGTGTTCACACGGCCTGGGCTTTAGCCCTTCAGATCTTCAATACTTTCATAGTAACAGAGCACCGTCACCTGACACGTAAGAAGGATAATTTTCATTGTTATGGAACTGTGGAATTCTAGTTTTACAGTCCTTGCTATGTAACAGCTTTACTAAGACGTAATTCACATACACAAAAATTTACTCATTTACAGCATACGATTCAATGATTTTTAGTGTATTCACAGAGACATGTCACCATCACCACAATTAATTTTAGAACATTCTCGTCCCCTGAACAAGAAGCACATGTCTGTCAGCAGTCACTCCCCACTGTCTACAGCCCTAGGCAGTCACTCATCCACTTTCTGTCTCTATGGATTAGGTCTATTTTGGAAATTTCATATAAATAGAATCATGTCACAGAATCATGTGGTATTTTGTGTGTTTGGTTTTCTTCACTTGGCATATTTTGAAGTATCACCCTTATTGTAGCATAGATTGGCGTGTCGTCTCTTCATGTGATTGCATAATATTCCAGTGAATGGCTATACCATATTTCATCATACATTTTTAATCCAAGAATCAGACATGTGGGTTGTTATGGACAATACTGCTATGCATATTCACGTACAAGTGTTTGGGTGAACATATGTTTTCCTTCTCTTGGGTAGATATTGATGAGTAGGATTGCTGGGTTATCTAGTAACTGTATATCTAACTTTTTGAGGAATCGCCAGACTGTTCCCCAGAGGAGCTGTATATCACGTTTCCTCCAGCAGTGTATGCATGTTCTAATTTCTCCACACCCTTGTCCACACTTCTTAGTAGATCTTGGGTATTATAGCCATCCTAGTGAGTCATTGGGTTTTTATTTGCATTTTCCAAATGGCTAACGAGGAGCATCTTTTCATGGGCTTATTGGACATCTGTATGTCTCTGAAGAACTGCCTAGTCAGGTGTTTTGCCCATTTAAAAATTGGGTTGTCTTTTTATCATTGAGTTGTAAGAGTTCTTTAGATATGCTGAATATAAGTCCTTCATTTGCATATATTTTCTCCCATTTTGTGGGTTATCTTTTCACTTTCTGGACGGTATTTGTGCTTTCTTCTGTTCTTTGTGCTTTTGGTGTCCTATCAAAGAAACCGCTGCCTAACCCAAGGTCACAAAGACTTTCGCCTATGTTTTCTTCTGAGAGTTCAGTAGTTCTAGTTAGTATTACATCTAGTTATTTGACCCACTTTGACTGAATTTTTTGTATATGGTGTGAGGTAGGGGTCCCAATTTATTCTTCAGCGTGTGGATATCCAGTTGTCTCGGTGACACTTGTTGAAAACATGACTCATTCCTCAAAGGCTCCCTATGGGAACGCTCTGTGATGTGTGGAGGAGAGCAGAGCACCGTGGTAGTGGTTTCGCTGGTGTATGGAGCATACGCAGTACGGAAATCAGAGTAGGAGGGGACTGGCTGTGCTGCGAAGACAAGGCTCTCTGGTCTGGTTCCAGATCTCCAGGGACCAAGATGGAGACCATGCTGGAGGTGATGCTAATGATGACCCCGGGCTGAGCAAGGTGGGCCAGGCTGACCACCCACAGCTCGGGGTGAATAGAAGGAGGCGGCTCAGGCACATGACATCATTGTCCTCGGGGCACAAAGCTCAGGGTGAGAGTGTCCAGGTCCAGATTCAGGCTACACTGCTTCAGACTTCTATCCTCCTTTGTGTCTTAGTTTGTTGGCCTCAGATTCCTCCCCCTTCACAAAGCTGGAATCAGCCTTAAAGTCTCTAACTTATCTTTATTTTAATATTTTTTAGAACCTGCTATTTTCCATCAGTCTTATTTCCATTGTGTTTACCCTTGTGGAAGAGCAGCTTTGGACTGCTCAGTGGTTGCTCCTACCCATTCAGTGGCCCGAGTAGTGGGAGCTGCTGACCAGCCTTCCATGGCGGGCTGAGTCTTCGGGGGGAGGGAACTGCTGATTAGGCACAGAGTGCACCTGCTTGCCTTTGATGAGTCTGCACCTTCAGGTTCAGTAGCGGTGAACTCAGGAGCTAGAGCAGTCCACCCGGAAATCCCTCCTTGGTCACAGCCTTTTCAGCAGCGGCCCGCTCTTCCTCTGCCATCTCATCAGCATCTCTGTAGAAGCAGAGGTCAGGCACGACCTCTTCTGAGTGCACCCGGGAAATGCTACCATGCATGAGCAGAACATCCCCGGCCAGCGACCCCCGCATCGGACCCCCTGAGTGAGCTCCACTGTTGTTGCAAGGGACGGTGATGTCCCCCTCGTGCAGGGGAGCGTCTGCGCCCCAAAGAGCGATGGTGGGCAGGTTAATGCAAGACGCCTCTGTGACAGGCTGGTGGTCAGCCCTGCAATCAGTAAACCCCTAAATCTGGGCTCTTGGCAGGCTGCCCAGATCTAGTTAGTGAGCGTTCCAGGAGGCTGGCGGTCAGCAACAGCCCGCTGCAGCCCCGTGCACTAGCTGGGATTCACGGATGATAGGACGCTGACATCAGCTGGGTTTTCAGTGACAATGACACGAGCGGCCAGCAGAAGCTCCTCTCAAGTTCTCCCCGGGTTCATGACGTGGATGCCTTCCTTCACTTTTCCTTCGGGAGCTGTACTGCTCTATTTAAAAGTCAACGTTGGTGCCGCCTGAGTGGGTTCCTACTGCAAAGAATTCGAGGACATCCTCCTCCTTCATTTGCATGATGCCGGGGGCTCTGGATATGGTGACTGTTTCCCTTCGCGTTGGGACGGGAACACGGAACAATGCTGCAATGACCCCTCCCTGGGTAGTGTGGAAAAAAGCAAGTCTTACATTTTTTTAAAGATGTTTAATTTATTTATTTGACAGAGACAAATGCAGCTAGAGAGGGAACACAATCAGAGGGAATGAGAGAGGGAGAAGCAGGCTTCCCACCAAGCAGGGAGCCCGATGCGGGGCTCGATCCTGGGTCTCCCGGATCATGACCTGAGCCAAAGGCAGACACCTAATTACTGAGCCACCCAGGCACCCCAACCTCCTACATTTTAAAATTCAGTTCGGTGGGTAAGTGAGGCTGGTGAAGGCTTCTGAACGTGGGGCTGGCCTGGGGGCTATGACCGGGGAGCCGGCTCTGGGAACAACAGGAGGATGGTGGTGACAGTGGCCAGAGACCAGCCAGGGCCTGGGAGGCACGCTGCACACAGCCACACACCACCCCAGGGGAAGTCCACACAGCAAGTCTGCATACCCGAAATGGGAAGGTGAGCTCTGGGTGAGACCATCTTGAGGCCCGGGCCCCCAGCTCAGGCCTCCCCAGCACCTGAGCAAACCCCCTTTGTGTGCCGAAGCCAGGGCTCTAACAGCTCCCACCCTCGCCCCTCACTGCGTTCAGGTCTTAATGTCGTACTTTTGTAGCAACTGGGACGACAAGCTTTAACCCGCTCCGTGTAGGCAAGACAGGCATTTTCCTGAAATTCCCTCAGAGCTCTAAATTCCCCTGCTCTAAAGCACGCGCTTCTTTAAACTCAGGGCAGCATCCGGACACCCACTCCGTCCTTGATTCCTCCCCTTCCAGAAACTCTCTCTTATTTTGAAGGAGGTAGGAAACCAAGGGCCACTGCTACTTTGCAATTCAAATGAAGTTTTATTTAAAATGTCTTAGCTGAACAATTACTAGGGAAACTGTTGAGATGCTAACCCTGAGTCCTCACTCCAGGCTCTTCTGATACCATGGACATACTCAGGGTCCCGGAGGGTGTGGTCGTGAGGGCAGCCCCCTACAGGGCCCGGCCTATGCTCTCGCTCAGTGGGGAGAGGCCTCCAGGGAGCTGGGGGTGGGGTGGGGGGAGGGCACAGGGTAACACAGCTGGAGAAGGAGCAGAGTGGCCAGAAGTGATGTCAGGCCGAAGCTGGGAGGGGCACACTCCCGCCATCAGTGCAACCGGCCCAACCTTCCCATGCATCAGAACCACCAGCCACGCCCCACCCTATGATTCTAGCTCAGGGGGCCCCCAAAGTCGCTCTGCATTCCAGAACTCTGCTCAGTTCTCTGCTGGGCCCTGCATGCTATTCTCATTTAATTCTCAGGGATCCTATGTGATAGGTGCAGTCTTTATTCCTTTCTCCCGAGAGATGATTCTGAGGCACAGAGAAGTTGAGTAACTTTCCCAAGACCACACAGCTGAGCAGAAAAAGTGTGGAGATCCTTAAGATGCCAGACCACTATACTGGGTGGAGGAGAGTTGACGGCGTATTAATACACAGGGTCAACCTAACGAAGACCACAGGTCAGTGGGATGTGTGCCCACGCCAGAGCCCCTGGGCCCTGAGGAGCTGCCTAGCTTTCACCTCATTGCCCAGAGCAGCAGGCTGAGGTCCCCAGAGGTCAAGCGGTCTGCACAGGATCACGCGTGGCCCCTGGCAAATCTGACGCTGGCGCCAAGCCCCCTCCCCCACTGTGCCTAGCTTGGCCCAGATGGTGCTGCCCCGCGGGGCCCGGGCATGCCTCTCATTAGGACAAGCCCCTGGGGTCCCAACTGTACAGTGGGCGTCCAGTCCCAATCATCAGTACCGAGAAGTCTATGCTAGGGCACCGGGTAAACGTTCGTAACACATCTGCGTGACTGGCTTCCTGTCTGCAAAAGAACATGAGAGTCACAAGGGGAAACATGCTTGTTTAGATGCACGGGGAAATTAGCCCGATTTCAGAGCCTCCAGAGAGCTGTGGTTGGGGGCCATCAGAGAAGCCTGGGCTTCCCCTGGGAGCCGGCCGTGCGTTGCCTGCTCATGTGGCCACATGACGCCCCCCTCTCCCGGCCCCCTTCCCCGGGGGGCGGTCCTGTCTGTGTCCCTTCTCAGGGCCATAACCCCCCCCCCCCCACGGTGCCAGGAGAGGGCCAGGACCAGGGGTCCTAGCCTAAAGTCAGAAGCAGCCTCTCACCGGCCTAGTGACATCCAGTCTCTGCCTCCTCTGAGTTTCTGGTTCCCGGAGAGGAAGCCCTTCTCCTGGGAAGAGCGGGCGACTTCCCTCCACGGCAGGGCCGGTGCTCCATCCTCTCTGGAAGCTGTCTTGTCTCCCGAGGAGCCGCATCTCCCAAGGAGGCCGTGTGACCGTCCCGAGAGGCGCCAGCTGGGGACTCCAACATTTGCCAATGCTCAGTTGGGATTTTCACAGGCGACCAAGTTAACTCGATAGAACCTGATTCTCTTGTTCTTTACTATTCTTCCATAAAGAGGGCACGATGGGGGGCTTACGACGGAGCAGCAACCGAGCTACGGCAGCGAGGCGAGCTGCGTTCATCCCGTGTGTGCTGGGCACCTGCACACACAGGCTGGGTGCTGTCACCCGGCACCGTTACCCGTCCCCCAACAGAGGCAAGGGACTGAGAGGCTTGCCACCGCCCGTGCTGGCTGCCCTATGACCGAAAGGCGGGACGCACAGCCCATTAAGAACGTCTACTTTTAAAGAGATGTGGGAAGTGCCAACCTCAGTCACGCGCCTGTTCCTAATGTAATGGGCAAGATCTGCAAACCCCTTACGATGGTATTTTCCTTATAATGACGTATCAGGCCCCTACCGCCACTTGCCCAGGACTCAGGAAAGTAGGGTCCCAGGCACATTCCCACGAGAGTGGCAAGGGCTCCAACCCGGCAGCCGGCTCCGTGGGGCCCTGCGTGGCACGCATTTTTTGCAGGAATGTCTTGGAGGTAGGGAGCCATCGCCGATCCACAACCTCTCAAATCACAGGATGTCCTATACTAACCACTTGTGGGAAGCACCATTTAAAAAGCACTCACATTTTCTCTCTGAATTTCTGCGGGAAGCTCGAAGCCTCTTGCTGCGAGAAACACCCAGCTCGACCTGAACTGAATGGTCCTGATTTGTTTACTTCCAAGAGCTTCTATGACCTTCTTGGCGTCCTCCTTCAGCCTGGGGGGAGAGGGGGAAGGCACGTGGGTGTCACACACGGAGACTTCGTTGTCTCACACCCCTGCTGTCCTAGCAAAGAAGCTTCTAGAGCAACCCATCCCCTCCTGGGGTGTGCAGCGGGAGGATGGCAAATTTCTAGTTAAACATGTGACAACATCAGGGACTCTTCAAGCCTCAGTTGTGGGCACAGAGTTTTCATTCTTAATTCTCAAAAGCCCTGTCTCTTGGGATCCAATCACACCTTTGCACTCAGCCAACATCACTTCTGGTCTTTGCTGCCCCTCCTGTTCACTGACCACAGAAGGAGGCAGAGAGAAGTTCCTGAAAGGTGAAAGGACAGGTCAAAACGGTCCCTTTCATTTTCAGAAAAGCCAGTATCAAAAAAGAAACCAGAAATCTAAAACAACGGTACCATTGTAGGAGCAGACAACTTAGTGTAAGCAAAGGAAGGAGGGCAGAAAGGAAAAGAAAAAAAAAAAAGAGCTCAGATTTTCCTGAGCTCAAATCAGAATTTTTCCTAGCGTGTATCAAATAACTTCTGTCTGATAAGACGCTCTATTAAAAGTAGGATCTGAGGCCAAATAAATTTGGGGAATGCCGCGTTCAGGAGCCGGACTTACCGGGTACAGAAGGACCCTGAGGTTCTTGGAAAGTTCACGGAAGTTTGGCCATGAACATAGATGTGTTTACTCAGAGGAGCAGACTTCTGAGCAGCATGGGAGCCAGATCAACTTCTCCCTACAGGAAGGGGTGTGTGCGTGTGTGTGTGTGTGTGCATGTGTTTCTTTTTCATTCGACTCCTATCCATACAGCAAATTCTTCTCAGTTTCCTTTCCTGTCTCTGTAAGTCTCACCCTGAGTATGGCTGTTCTGTCCTAATTCGGATCCGTGGCAGCTCTGTCTTGCTTCCTGAGAAGGTTCCTTAGCTTCTAGGACTTAGGTACTCCGCTGGCCTCTCGGGCTTTTTAAGAAGCACAGTCTGGGGGCGCCTGGGTGGCTCAGTTGGTTGGACGACTGCCTTTGGCTCAGGTCATGATCCCGGAGACCTGGGATCGAGTCCCACATCGGGCTCCCTGCTCCGTGGGAAGCCTGCTTCTCCCTCTCTCACTCCTACTGCTTGTGTTCCCTCTCTGGCTGTGTTTCTCTCTGTCAAATAAATAAAATCTTTAAAAAAAAAAAAAAGAAAGAAACACAGTCTGCTTTGTCACAGGCTCCCGTTCCTCCTCCTTAAGAAAGCGCCTTCCTTGCTCCTTGGTTTGCATTCTTTCCTAGATGATGCTCCTTAGGGGCCCTGACAGGCTTAGTGCCCCCGCCCCCGCGCCCACCCCGGGCCGCCGGGACCAAGCGGTCCACGCTCACCGGCTTGCACCATCATCTTGGGTCACCATGAAGAGCAGGGACTTCGGAGGTGCACTCTGAATAAAGGTCGTCATCGGTCCAGAGTTATCTGTAGGGTCAAATGCAAATCAGTTTTGGGGTCTCCCTTGTTCACTTTCCCGGGACACTGTGCCTCCTCTGGGCTTAGCTGCTGTGTCCTTTCTGAATCTTCCAATTCCTGGAGCTCATCTCCACCAGCACACGGCTGCTGGGCTCCACGGTGGGACCCGCAGAGGTGAGGGCCATGAGCGGATCATAAAGATTCTAATCTAATAAGCTCTATCTAACTCGAGGGCAGAGACAACTTGGTCAGCCCGGGGGGAGGGGCATTCTCTGCAATGACCAGAGCGGAGGGGTCTCAGGACGCTAAAGTGCAGGATGGGGGCAAGAGGTCAGACTCGCAGACTAGACCTAGTGTGGCAAGTCTTTGCTAAGAGACCTCTGGGCCTTGCGGCAACAAGAGGAGGGCTAAGCTCCAACCCCATTGTTTCCCACTGAGGCACTTTCAGTGGTGCTTACCTTAATTACACAGTAAAAATACTCGGTTCCCATCAAGTGTGCCTAGACATTTCTTATTACTCTGTTTTCTTTATAAAGCCTTGTTTTTAATAATTCTTACATTCAATAAAAATAAAAGGGGTTGGGGTGCCTGGATGGCTCAGAGGGTTAAGCCTCGGCCTTCAGCTCAGGTCATGATCTCAGGGTCCTGGGATGGAGGCCTGAGTCGGGCTCTCTGCCTGCCTTTCTGCCTACTTGTGATCTCTCTCTCTGTCAAATAAATAAATAAAATCTTTTTTAAAAAATAAAAATAAAATAAAAGGGGCTGCTTTGTCCTGACAGACCTCAGCCCTCAAGCCCAGAGCCTAGACTGGAAAGGCTACGGAGAACGTGCACGGCGATCCCAGGGACGCATGCACGGAGCACGGGGAGGGCACCACGAATAGGACAGGAACAACAATGACGTTCACGCATGGTGGCCCATCATATTATTTTACATATATTTGATTTAAAAAAAAAGTGTTCTCTTTCTCATTATCTGACGAAGGAACTAAAGTAAAAGGCCCAGGACAAATATGACCAGAGAAGACATTGTCTGGATAACACGCCTTCGAACTTGATCATATGAACTCAATCCGAGACAAGGAGGGCTTGCGTCAGACTGTTCTAGAACACTCCTGTGAGCTTCTGGCACCTCTTCTCAGTAGACAAGTAAGAATGTTCGACACTTTGATTTGTGTCTTTTTATCTTCATGCTTCTAATTCATTTTCAAAGGAAAAGAGTTTTCTTACCACCTTCATACATATCAAAATACTGTGTTGCTATCACTTTCCCGGTCATATCTGAAAAAAAAAGAAACAGTTTTTAAAAAGAACGTGGGTTGGACTCAGGGTCCATCTGTGGCACCGTGGTGCCCAAAACAGCACACTCCTCGCCTGGTCGGCGGCTCTAGAACTTCCCTCCCACCGGCTGCCAGCTCGTTGGACCCTCTGCTCTTTCCTGCTGCCCCTGCCTCTCCCACAGGAGCCCAGAGCGCCCACCTCAGCCCCCTCTGCTTCAGACTTCAGGTTTTCCAGCAGGATTCTCCGAGTGGGTGAAGCCAGTGGGATTCCCAGGGGACTGCGCGCCTGCGTGCTCTCAGGCGCGGCACACAGAGCCCTTCGCTGAACCTCCGACAAGTCTCACGGTAGTGGGCCCCCGGGGGCAACTGTGACAGGATGTTTTCCCAGGCCTAAGAGGAGGCCAAGGTTTGCTCCCCTGAGGCCCTCGTTGGCCTTTTCTCACAGAGATGGGGACACACCACTGGCGTTACCCTCTGCCAGATCACCAGGAATCCGAGAGTGACTCCAGGACAGTCTGGCCCCTACAGCCTGCTTATCTGATTTGACCCCTGCCTTCTGCTGGTCCCTTTTTGTTTTTTTAAAAGCCTATTTATATATTTGACTTTTAAAAAAAAAGTTTATTAGTTTTTAGTAATCGCTACACCCACCATGGAATTCGAACTCACGACCCTGAGATCAAGAGTCGCACGTTCCTCTGCCGTAGCCAGGAGTCCCTGACTTCCCCCCCACCGCCAGAAACCACAAATTATCTGCAAAGTGAGGTACTATAAAAATCATCAAAGAATTTAAAAATGCACTAAACTATCAGCCCTGACTAGATCATTTGCAAAAATCATCGAAAACCCAAGGTATCTTTGAAAAGCCAATGGTGGAACTTTTAGGGAAGTTTGAAGGAAAATATTTAATAACTCACAGTTGACAATGGCAATATTTATTCCTCTCCCAACATTTCTAGTCTTTTCTCCCATGAGCCTGAAATGTAAATAAGAGTCAGTCAAAGAATCCCTTTCTTACGAAGCAATGAGTAGGGCTCCCTGTTGTGTAAGCCCTTCTCTTGGCAAAGCCCCTGCCCCACCATTGGCATTTACCATTTCCTTGAAGAGATGCATGGGCTTGGCGCATTTCCCGTGAAATCACCCCATCCCCACTCCGCACATACCCATCCCCAAAGTTCTATAGAATCAGTCCCTCGGGGAGCCTGGAAACTGTACTTACTCCTACAATCTAGACACATGGCCGGGGAGAGGAAAAACTAGTATTTGTTGAGTGCAGGCTCTTTACAAACATGTTCTCACAATCACAACCACCTGGGATCAGCTGGGGGGGGGGGGTCTGACCCAAGTCTGCCACCCACGTATACACCCTCTTTCCCCAGACTGACGGAGGCCTTGCTGGACTCCTGGTGACCCTTTTATCCAGACACAAAACGGAACCCAGCTTACCTCCTCAAATAAATACTTTCTATTATTTCACTTAATTTTCACATTTAAATTGGAGAATAAGATCGACTTAAGTGAATTGTGCCCTAAAACCAGTAAGAAGACTGACTTTCCTGGAGATGGTATTTATTACTGAAGATCCTAGAATTTTGTGTGTGTGTGCACCCTCTGTCAAGTTTGTTTGTTTGTTCTTAGATTTTATTTATTTCTTTGAGAGAGAGAGAAAGGAAGAGAGGTCATGAGCCGGGTAAGGGGCAGAGGGAGGAGAGGACTCCTCGCTGAGCAGGGGGCCTGATGTGGGGCTCAATCCCAGGACCCTGAGATCATGACCGGAGTCGAAGGCAGACGATCAACCGACTGAGCCACTCAGGCGCCCCCGCCCTCCAACCAAGTTTTAGAGTCGGTGTTATGTTGGCTTCACAAAAAGAATTTAAAAGTTTTCCTCTTTTCCCCATGCTTGGGAATAGTGACTATAGCCCCATAATATTCTGCTCTTGACACATTTATCTAAACTCCCCTGGGGGGCTTTCTAGTCTAAGTCCTTTTTTGAAGAGTAGCTTTTTGACAATTTTAGAGAACATGCTATAATACTCCGAAGGAAAAAAAGAAACTTCTATTTATGATCATGGAAAGTGGGGGTAATCTGAACCTACCTTCTCATAGAGAAAAATTTGAAAATGGGATTTAAAGAGTATCTACCTGACTGTATTGGAGATTTAACAAGGAAATAAAGAGCTCTGAAGCCAGGAGGGGGAGCAGTCTCAAGTGGGTGAGCCCAGCAAGTAAAGCTACTTGGCCTCAGGAGCATTTGCTAACTCCAGAAGAAGTATCAAAGGAGATGAGTAGCACTTTTGACAACCACATGAGGTGAGGCTTCGGGGACAAAAGTTAGGAGCCTGGGCCCACCAAAAGGAAGGTCATGTTAATTCCTCCAATCTTATTTGGGTTGGGGTCAAAAATCATTCAATCTTAAAAATAAGAATGAGGGCGCCTGGGTGGCTCAGTTGGTTAGGCGACTGCCCTCGGCTCAGATCATGATCCTGGAGACCCGGGATCGAGTCCCACATCGGGCTCCCTGCTCGGCGGGAAGCCTGCTTCTCCCTCTCTCGCTCCCCCTGCTTGTGTTCCCTCTCTGGCTGTGTTTCTCTCCGTCAAATAAATAAAATCTTTAAAAAAAAAATAAGAAAGAACCAGAATAGACCAGAACTGGAATAACTGCATCCAAATTCTAAGTCAACTAGGCAGGTCCCCCCAAATCTCAGTCCTTAACATTTATTCAGATCATTCTATTCTACTAGTGATTCTAAGTCCCTGGTCTAAAAAAGGAAAAAACCATCAGAAAAAAAAGATACCATCTAATACCTCAATTTAAAAAAAATGCACTGGTTGCCTGGGTGGCTCAGTTGGTTAAGCGTCTGCCTTTGGCTCAGGTCATGATCCTGGGGTCTTGGGATCGAGTCCCGCATTGGGCTCCCTGCTCAGTGGGGAGCCTGCTTCTCCCTCTACTGTTCCCCCCACCCCTGCTCATGCTCTCTCTCATTCTCTCTCAAATACACAAAATCTTTTTTAAAAAAACCCTACAATTTCTCAAATGCATGGTCTGTCACACTATCGAATGTCACTTGGCACGTAAGGAAAGATGCCGACATAACCAAGTGCCAGGGAAACCAGCAGAAAATAATAGATGATAGTGACAGACTCGTAAGGGCTCCAAATAGATCGTCCAAAAGATGTCACAATGACTATACTTAATATGCTGATGAAGACAATGAATAAAGGCAAAACATTTCAGACTGATTAGAAGAGCACAGAATTAAGCTCTAAATCTAAATTAATGTAACAACTACAATCGGTAGTCACTGGAGGGGTTCCACAGCACATCAGGCACAGTAGGAGATCTGGTAAACGGAGCGACAGTTCAGAGGAAAACAGTTCTATCTACAGTGGAAGAGAGAAAGACACAAAGATGGAACTTACAAAACAGACTGAAAGCTACAGAGAATATAGTAAGATCTGACATATGTTTGTTAGGGGTCTCAGATGATCAGGAGACGGTAAATGGGGCAGAATATGCAATGACAGAAGAATTTGTTCAATGTGATGAAGAACTCTGATTCAAACATATGTAAGAAGCCCAATTAACCCCAAAGAAGATAAAGCAATAAGAACAGAAATAGCAGGGTACAAGAGCTGAAAACCAAAGACAAGGGAAAAATCTTAAAGACAATTTGGAGAGGGGGGAAAAAGGCAGTTACTTTCATCAAATCAGCAATTCAATTATCAGCTGACTCTAAAGAGAAACAGTGGAAGCCAGAAGACAATGGAACAGTATCTGAATGGGCTGAAACACAAACTGGAAAAATATCTTTCAGCAATGACGATAAATAAAGGTATTTCAGAGAAACGTAAATTGAGACAATCCACCACCAGCACACCATACAGGAGCTTCGCTCTGTATCTTTTGTTGTAACAAACCCTGTCTCTATGTATCAGTTGTTACTGAGTCTTTTAAGTCCCTCTACAAGATCGTGGAAGTTGACAGTAGCTGTGCAATCCCCCCAAACAATTTCAAATTGAAATATACACACGTGTGCACCAACAGATGTGATTAGATTACACATCTGATGTATAAGTGGACTTATTTCAGCTTGCTTTCAATTTAGAGTTTCTCTTGTTTTTGTTTGGATTTTATTTAATTTTTGAATATGCAATACATTCACATGGTTCAAAAATCACCATTATGTACAGAATAAAATCACACCCAAGGAAATCTTCTCTATACCCTCCCCTTGTTCTCCTCATCCTGTTTCCATCCACATTGATTTATTTCAGTTTCTGATTTATCCTTCCAGTGTTTGTTTTTACGTCAAAAATAAGCAAATTGTGCATGTATAACTAATATACATTCATATATGTGTTTTATATGTATATATATAAATATGAGCACACTTACATGTGAGTATATTTATGTATATGTCTGTATTCCTTACCATATTCTTTTATAACAAACTGGTAAATGTGTTGCTCTGAGGTCTGTGAGCCATTCTAGCAAATAACCAAACCCAAAGAGGGGGGCATGGGAACTCTGATTTACAGGCAATCGGTCAGAAGTACAATGACAATCTGGGACTTGTGATTGGCATCTGAAGATGGTGGCGGTGTGGGGGGGTGGGGATGGGCAGAATGTCTTGTGAGACTAAGCCCTTAACCTGTGGGGTCTGAGGCCATCTTCAAGAAGACATAACAGAATTGAATTGAACTGTATATCCCTCCCCTTCCCCCCGATCTGGTATTGCAGATAATTGCTTGACGTGGGGAAAAACTACCACAACATTTGATGACCTGGGTACAAATGCACTCAGAGAAAACTAGTTCCACCCTGATACCAAAACCAGAGGGAAAAAAGTAATAAGAAAACCACAGACCAATATCCCTCATTAATGCACATACAAAAATTCTTAACAAAATGTTAGTAAACTGAATCCAACAGTATATAAAAAGGATACTACATCACAAGCAAGTGGGATTTATCTGTTGGTTTAACATTCAAATGCACAGTTGGTTTAACATTCAAAAAAGTAATTCACCATATTAGCAGACTAAAAAAGACAGACCATATAATCACCTCGAGAGATGCAGAAATAACATCTGACAAAATCCAATATCCATCACTGATTAAAAACTCTGAGAACCTTGAAATAGAAGGAATTTCTTCAAGGATAAAAGGCTTCTATGAAAAAATCCCTATGATGAATGATGGAATGCTTTCTATCCAAGACAAGGAAAAAGGCAATGATGTCTACTCCCATCATTTCCATTCAGCATTTAATGGAGGTTCTATACAGCGCAATCAGGCAAGAAAAAGATAGCAAAGGCATATAGATTAGAAAGTGGTAAAACTGCCTTTTATTGGGGGTGGGTAGGGGATGGTTATCTGATATTACCATCTATGTAGAAAATCCAGGGTAAAAACAAAACTACTAGGACTAAGTAAGTGAGCTTAGCAAGATTGTGGGATCCAAGATCATTAAACAAAAATCAATTCTATTTCTATATACCACCAATGAACCATTGTAAATTAAAACTTTTAAAAATATACTACAGCATCAAAAATGAAATACTTAGAGATAAATATAGTCAAAGAGCTGCAAGATGTGTACATGAGTACCACAAAAACATCTCTGAGTCAAGTTAAAGAATATTTGAGTAAATGGAGAGCTGACGATGTTTGTTGCATAAAAGATTCAATGTTGGTAAGATGTCAATTTCCCCAAATTGATCTAGAGTACCAGTGCAATCCAATCAAAAACAAACAGGCTTTGGCATAGAAATTTACAAGCTGACTCTAACATTCATACAGATATGGAAAGAATTTAGAACAGTGAAAATAATTTTGAAAAAGGAAAACAAAACTCAAGAAATTATGTTACTGAACTTCAAGAATTACTGTAAAGCTACATTTATCAAGACATTGTATATAGTGAAGAGACAGGCAGATACTGGAGAAGAGAATGGAGAGTCCAGAATTAGATACACACAGATATTGTCACTTGGTTTTTGCCAATAGTGCAAAGGAAAAATCACTAGAATAAGACAGTATTTTGAATAAATGGTGCTAGAACAATTGGATATCCACACTAAAAAATGACTTCAATCTATACTTCACACCATTCACAAAAATGAATGTCAAATGGGTTTCTCACAGTATATGAAATGAGAACTCTAGAACTATCAAATTTCTAAAAGAGAACATAAAAGAAAATTTCTGTGACCTTAAGTTAGGCAAAAAGATCAAAATGTAACACAAAAAGTATGATCCTAAAATAAAAACCTGGTAAACTGGAGCTCAATAAAATTAGGAATTTCTGCTCTTGGATAAACACAGTTAAGAGAAGAAAAAGACACAAACTGGGAGAAAATATTTGCAAATCATGTATTTGTTGAAGGACTTGTACACGGCATATATAAAGAAATCTCAATAAAAGAAAACAACCCAGTGAAAACTGGATCACAGACTTAAATAGATACTTCACCAAATAAAATATACATATAGCGAATAAACACATAAAAAGAGGTGCACCATCATTAGTTAGAAGAATGCAAACTAAAACCTCAGATACCACTGTACCCCTATTAGGATGCCCAAGATTAGAAAGACTGACCATACAAGTGTTGGTATGATGATGGATCAACTCTTATACACTGATGGGGATCTAACAGGTACAAGCTTTTGCTTTCATCCCATTTTCTTCTTGTTTGCATGGTTTCTAGGGGGGAAAAAAAGCCCAGTGTAACTCGTATCCTTCTTCCTTTATAGGTAAGGTATTTTTGTTGTTGTTTTTGTTCTTTGTTTGTTTGCCTCTGGCTTCTTACAAGATTTTCTCCTTGCCTTTGGTCCTCTGTAGTTTGAATAGAACATACTTAGGTGTAGATATTTTGGTATTTATCTTACTTAGTATCATTAAGCTCCCTAGATCTGTGGTTTAGTGTCTGTCAATAATTTTAAGAAAATTTTCAGCAACACTACTTCAAATATTTCTCTTCCTTTCTCTCTCCTTTATTCTGGTTCCCTATTACACATTATACCTTTTGTATTTGTCTCACTGTTCTTGGATACTCTGTTCTGTTTTTGCTTTTTCCTTCAGTCATTTTTTTTCTTCTCTTCCTCCTTCAGTTTGGGAATTTCTATTGACATATCCTCAAACTCATTGATCCTTTCCTTGGTTGTATCTGGTCTACTGATGAGCCCATCATAGGTGTTTTCCATTTCTGTTACAGTCCTTTCGATTTCCACTATTTCCTTTTGATTCTTTCTGAGGGTTTTCATCTCTCTGCTTTCATTACTCATCTGTTCTTGTATTCTGATCCCCTTTTCTATTGGAGTCTCTGGCATATTAATCACTACTGTTTCAAATTCCTGGTCTGCTCGTTGCAAATCTCTGCCATATTTGAGTTAAGTTCTAATGCTTGTCCTATCTTTTCAAACTGTGCTGTTTGCCTTTAGTATGCCTTATTATTTTTGTTGAAAGCCAGACATGGTATGCCAGTTAAAAAGAACAGAGGAAAATAAAAACTTTACTGTGAAATCTTTATGTTCATCTGGCTAGGAGTGAGCTGTGTTATTTGCTGTTTTATTTGTGCTATTTGCTGTGGCTGTAGGTGTCAAAGACTCAAATGTCTCCCCCATGTCTTGGGTATCCCTAGAGATTGTATTTATTTATTTGTTTGTTTGTTTGTTTTTGGAGACTCTTTTTAAAATTGGGTTTAGCCTTGTGGTTCTTTTGAGCTTGTCCCTATTATCTTAAAGGAGCTTTATTTATGTGGTGGTAAGTTGTGGGGGAAGGGGAAACGTTCTACCATCCTAAGATTGGGTCTCAGTCTTTTGGTGAGCCTGTGCCACTAGGCAGTGGCCTTCACAGGTGGCCATATTTTTTCTTTGACTCCTTAGGTGTGACAGGAAGGTGAGAAGGAGCTCATGCTGGGTATTTTCCTCCTGCAGGTCAGTTAGTACCTGGTAAAACTCACACTGGTGAGACTCTGCAAAACAACTTCTCTTGAAGGCGGGCCCTTGCTAAGGAGAACAGAACACTGCCCTGCTTGAGTTTCCTCTCTAGCTGTGTTTCTCTTTGTCAAATAAGTAAATAAAATCTTTGAAAAAAAAAAAACTCAGGGAAGCATCGGGGCTTCTCTAGGAGTTGTAATCTCTCAAAATAGTCCAAATTCAGTCTCCAGGAGCTAGCCAATTGCCTCTGAAAGATTCCTGCCTGACACGGCTCTCGCTGAGCTCTGATTCTGTGAATCCACCTGTCTCTCCCACTTTCGGGGCACTGGTTTGCCCCATTACCTCAATTCTTTGGGGTGCATGTGTTTTTTGTCTACAGCATTATTGGGAGTTTATGTGCTGCGATCTAATCTAAGAGTTGTTCTCCCTTCATTGACAGCTTTCAGACCACTTACTATTACGTGAGATACATTTGTTCTTTGTGATACCATCATACTTGGGTTGCTTTCTGTTTTTGTTGCTTTTTTAAAATTTAAAAGTTTTGCTCTCACTATATGGTTTCTATTTTTTTTTTGCTTTCTTATTTTTTTTTTAAAGATTTTATTTATTTGACAGAGAGAAACACAGCCAGAGAGGGAACACAAGCAGGGGGAGTGAGAGAGGGAGAAGCAGGCTTCCTGCTGAGCAGGGAGCCCGATGTGGGACTCGATCCCGGGTCTGGTCCAGGATCATGACCTGAGCTGAAGGCAGTCGCCCAACCAACTGAGCCACCCAGGTGCCCCCTTTTTTTTGCTTTCTTAAAGCTCATATACTAACATAAGCATATTTAAAAATACCATTTTAGTAAGTGAAAAGATAAAATACAGAGAAGATTTTTACAACACACAAAAATGTCTAATTAATATATAAAGAATCTTGTACATCATTAAGAAAGGGCCAGTGAAAGAGGTGAAAATGGGCAAGAGATATAAACAGATCATTTACAGAAAATACAAAGGCTCTTAGCTTAAAAGGTCCCTGATTCACTCATAGCAAAAACAAGGAAATTAAAAATCTGATCTGAGACTTCGATTTTCATCTCTCAGAATGTCAGAGATCAAAGTAGTTGTGCTGGACAGGCCACAGGGAAACAATCATTCTCGCTGTGTTCATCTGAGTCCTCTGAGGGGCAGATATCAGAACAGGATAAAACGCACAAGAATTGGTATCAGGGGAAATGCCTACAAGGCGCTGGGTTAAGTGGGGAGAGCTGTCAGACCACAGTACAAGTCTGACCCTAAGCAAAGGAGAGGGAGACTGAGCTGGACGTGCTTTAAGCTGCCATGCAGTCTCTCAGGAGGGCTCAGCAAGGCCCCACGGGCATCTGGAACCCACAGCGGCCAGCAGCAGAGCCTGCATCTTCCAGGAATGGGCCCACCTGGGTCCCTATGTGCTCACACAGATTCTCTCCTTCACCAGACTCCCCTCAGACTCCGCTGAGTGCCTTCTTTAATGAGGCCTGACTTGTGGACTTCCGTGCTCACCTCTGCAGCGTCTGGTTTTAGGAGAATTCTGGCACATCAGTTTAGCCAGATCCCCCACTCTGACAGCGGATCACCCTCCTTATCTGATTGGGGGCCCCACGCAGGTGATGTCTGATCGCCCCGTCTTCAGCAAAACAAAGGAGGAGTCCGGGAAAGTGGAAAGTGCTGCACCCTAGAAGGAGGAGTTCCAACTGCAGAGAGGGGTCCAAGATCATCCCGGGATGACAGAGTAGGAATGCCAGGCGACAGACGCATGGTGCCCCGAGAGCAAGCTGGCTGACCCGAGTGGCTCAGAAGGCTCCAGAAGACAGACCTGATGAATATCTGATGTGGGATTAGATTTATTTTCGCTAGAGGAGTGCTTAGGGGTGACCGTGATGTCAGCACACGGAAGACCAAGCAAGCCAATCATGAACGAAACGACAAGGGTGCACAACAGTCAGACACCACATGCTTCAGCCACAAAGAACCTTCACGTAGTCGTGTTACAAAAAAAGCAAACAAACCCGGAGGACACAGTCACGCAAGTGAAACGCTGACTCTGACCTTCAAATGTAAGCTTTCCCCATGTCAGTGTGGCTTTTCAGTCAAGAACAGGTAACAAATGTAGGTCTCTGGTAACAATGACACAGAAGACAATGCACTTATTCCTGCTTCGTAGTCACGCGGCTGTGATGACGCAGGTCTGCGCTTGGCGGCCACTGCTCTCAACCATTCCTCACTCGGTAACACACTCATGTCAAGTAGAGCCCTTTGGATTTTCGCCTGGTGGTCTTACGAACGCAAATGCTGGGTCTGGATCACATTAAAATGCCACAGTCGGTGAGACAATGAATCAGGACCACGGTGAGGAAGAAGACGGGAGTGTCGACGCGGAAGACTGCTCGCCTACCCTGGGAAAACCAGGAAGTGTGTGAGCCTGCTACGTGGAGACGGGGAGGGAAGGGAGGAGAGGCGGAGGTGGCCGTCCCCAGGGAGGGCTGGCTGTAAGAAGGAAATGAGCAGCAGGAAACTACCTGCCTTTCTACATGAACATACCTTTTCTTTATAAGACGATGAGATCACCACAACCCAGCACTTCCTTGTTTCATGAGTTCATGACAGCGAAACCCAATGCTGAACCAAGTGAGTGGCTCTCTGTAGGCCTCTGCTCCTGCCCACTCCTCTGCCCCTTTAACCTGCTTTTATTTGAGTCTGTCCTGCTTTATACCACCCTGTATTCTGAAAACCATCTGGAGCACTGTTTGGAAGCCAGCAAGCTGCATCTGGGTCCCTCATGTCCACACAGTTCCATTAGCCCGATTCAAGTGGTCTACCTAGCCATCTGTGGATGCCAGGGTGGGACCCGGCTCAGCCACTGACTAGCTGTGTGACGAGGGGTGACTTACTGAACCCGTCTGTAGAGCCTTTCCTTGTCTGCCCAGGAAGTCCCACGAAGCTGGTGGATATGCGCCTTAGTCCGCACTAGGGAAGCACGGTGCCCTTGCTCTGACATGGTCAAGGGAAGGCTTCAGGCACCGTGGCGTGGCGGGAAGCCCAGGCTCTGGGGTCTGACTGGGAACAACTCTCCTTCTGGTGATGTGATTCGAGATGAGCGTCCCCATCCCACGGTCCCCAGCCACTCCCAGGTCTCCCCACTTATCATGGGATCCTGCTCGGTTTTCAAGCCGAATCGCCACCTCATCTCATCCACGGACCTCACGGGCAATCCCACTGGCTGGTCTTCAGTATCAGCGGGGCTGAGTTGGGGAGCCCAATACTGTGAGACAAGGTCCTGGGGCACCAGAGCCACATTTCTTGTCATTACTGGCCCCCTGAGTGGCCCACCCAGGGGTTCGTGTGGAGGAATGTCTACCGAGACACTCCCTGGCTGAGTGAAGGAGACCTCTGGTAAGTGATGGACTGCAGAGGGAAGTGTGGTTGCCTTCCACCTCCCAATACGGACTGGGGGTGTGCTGGGAGCACGAGAGCAGGGGAAGCTGAGCCCAGTGTGGCTTGCGCCCCAGTGTAAGGACAAGGTAAGCGCAGAGACCAACGAACTAACAGTGGCAGGGAAGGACGGGCAGCGAGGGCCGAGGGCTGTGGCAGTGACCCAGCCAACAAGAAGGGAAGGTGCACCAAGTCTGGGGAATAGGGTTGCATAACTGGGAAAGACTTCCTCCCTGGTGTCCAGCATGGTGAACAGCCCATGTTCTCTCTCCTCTGTGTGGCCTTGGCGTCCTCAGGCCAGCTGGTACGAACTGAACTATGGCCTTTCGAAATCCCCATGCTGATGTCCTAATCCCCAATTCCCCGGAACATGACCTACTTCAGAGGCAGGGCCTTTAAAGAGATGACTAAGTGAACATGAGGTCCTCAGGGTCGGCTCTGATCCACACGGCTGGTGTCCTTATTAAAGGAGGAATTAAGGTACGGACACGAACAGAGGGGAGACCAAGGGCGCGCACAGGGAGAAGACGGCCCTTCACAAGCCCAGCAGAGGGCCTGGCCCAGGCTCTCCCTCACAGCCCTCAGGGGGAACCAGCCGCACCCAACCCTGACCTCGGGCGGCCAGCCTCCAGCCTGAGAGAATAAATGTCTGTTGTTTCAGCATCCGGCCTGTGACGCTTTCTGATTGCCCAAGCCGAGGCCAGCAGGAGGCCAGGTGCGCCCCAGGCGCCGGGATTTACTTAGGCTATCATGGGTCGGGGCAGCCACACAGACCTGCAGCAAGGAGGTGTGGGCCGCAAGGAGAAAGAGCACGCACTTTAACCCCCCACGGTTAGGCTCAGAAAGTAAGATGGAAACAACACCGTGTCTGCTGAATCTTGGTGTCTCCGAGACTTGGAAGGGCCACGCCACATGCTCAAAGAAAAGCACAACAGACTTGTTTCCCCTGTGCTGAAAGCACAACAGACTTGTTTCCCCTCTACCCAGGGACACACACAGCCGCGGGGGGCAGCCTGTCCCCCCACCCCTGGTCCAGGCCATGCCCTTGCCTCCCACGGGCACATGTGGCGCGTGGCCAACCCCGGAGAAGGGGAAGAACCGAGTGGGACCGCTACGTTTTCTCCTTCCACACATGTACTTACAGCTCATCTTCAAAGCAGATTTTGGCAAACTTGCTCTTGCCCCCACCGCTGAGCAAGCGGTAGGCATAGGTGTTCACGGGGCACGGGGTCCAGTGGTCACATTTCTGCCTCTTGGGGGCTGGGGCTGCAGCAGAGAAGAAAGTAAGAGTCAGCGTCATGCCAGGACTTACCAGATGAGCCCAGTGCCCCAGCGGGAGCGGCAGCCCTTCTATCCCGGACTTCACACCGGCCGGTCCCTGAGGGAGTGGAGAAGGGGACGCCAGTGTCTCATCAGCCGCAAAGAAATTCCCCTAAAGATACAGTTGATTTCATCTGCGTTTGTCTTACAGTAACATACATGCAAAAGGGAGGGGATGTGGAGTGGGGCACCACAATTTCAGAAGGGGAGGGAGCCCCTGCCCAGGGCTGGTCACGTCCCGAGGTCCTCGGCGCACAGCGTGTGTTTTGTATCACAATCCAAGAAAGCTCCGTTGGGTCTGAGAGTGCTGGCAAACAGTGAAGTAGCCAGGCATGGAATGTCTATCCCCGCTTCTGCCTTTATACACCCTGAAGCACGCATGTGCGTGCACACACACACGCACACGTACACACATGCACACACACGTGTGCACACCCCCAGGTCCCCACTCTGGCCATGGCGGAGCCCCTTCCTTCCACTGGAGCCTGAGGAACTGGGCTCTGCTGCCAGGAATGCTATGAGGTCAGTGTCAGCAGGCCAGGGAGAGGACTCCCCAGCACCCCCCACTCCAGCGTTCAGCAATCGGGGAGGCTTGGGGACCTGCCTGAGGCCACCCTTCCTGCTGCTGGGTGCTCTGTGGCCATCGCCTCCCTGCTCACCTCAAGGTACAGGCGGCTGTCTGTCGCTGGGCACAGAATCCACCGTGGGGCTCAGTTCTGATTTAAGTCCCGAGTTCCCCGTGCAAACATTCAGGCTGTGCTTTCGCTCGTCCAGTCTGCCTGGGGATGTGAGCTGCACTTCTCTGCTGTAGGCCACAGGGCTGTGACGTGTAGCTGGTCGGGTGGTGAGACCCGGAGGGCCCTGCTGGGGGGAGTCGGGGTGCACCCGTGCACCGAGAAGGCCCAGTGGGCTGCACCGCTGAGCTGGAGAAGGGAGCATGGAGAAGCTGGTGTGCACCCAGGCTCGGGGCCCCGGGTGGGGGTAGGGAACACAAGTTCTCCAGGGAGCACGCACTCCTTCACACGCTTCACATCACCCCCTCCCCCTCACCTGTGGCACCCCAGGGGCTGACCTCCTACGCTGCCTTGTTTCCTTTTTCTTGGCACTCGGCACTCTAATAACATATAATTCGCTTGCTCCATGAGGGCAGGGATGGTGGCTGCTTCCTCTCCACTCTGCTCCCAGCCCCAATGTGGTGTGCAGTACACGTAGCTGCCCCAGTGTTTGTTGACCGGCTAAGCGGACATCTGCCACTCAGAGAAGGAGAAACCTCCCCGACGTCAGAGAACCTGAACCCTGTCCCCACCCCCAGCCCCATGCCAAAGCCACGAAGAGCGGGGAGGCTTTCTGAACACTTAGGGCTGCAGCTCTGGTCCACCTTTACCAAGTTTCCTTCCTATTAGTCTGTTTTTTAAACAAGAAAGGCTCATGGGATTTTCCTTTTCCTTATTTAACTTCTGCAGAAGAAAATTAGAGGTAATAGAAAAGCAGAGGAAAAAAATCCTACATGCTCTCACTCTAAAGAATCTTTTTTTTTTTTTTAAAGATTTTATTAATTTATTTGGCAGAGAGAACACAACTAGGCAGAGGGGCAGGCAGAGGGAGAGGGAGAGGAAGAAGCAGGCTCTCTACTGAGCAGGGAGCCCAACACGGGGCTCGACCCAGGACCCCGAGATCCTGACCTGAGCCGAAGACAGACGCTTAACCGACTGAGGCTCCCAGGTGCCCCCTCACTCTAAAGAATCTTAACTGTTTTAGTTTTTGGCATATTCTCTTCCAGACTTTTCTATGCATACAGAGGGCATCTGCAAAGCTGGTAAACATAGATTGAACATATTCAAGCAGTATGTTACTTAATGTAAATTTTCAAGACATATATTCGCTACGTTTTCTCTCAATCTCCAGATACGTAAATTAAAAGCAAGGCGGGGGGGGGGTGTCCAACCATTAACGTGAAAAAGTGTTATAATACAGTATATTCTCAGTGTCTCTGGATTTGGGGAACTATAGTATATTTATTTTAGCTCTTTTCAGAAAAGATTTAATAATAATACCCATTACTTTAAGCGTAGAGGTAATTTACCTAAAAACACATTGAGCATACTGAAAATGTGACATATGTCTCGCGCACGTGGGGGACTCAGTGGGTGGGGTGCCTGCCTTGGCCTGAGGTCACGATCCCGGGGTCCGGGATCGAGGCACGTATCCGGCTCTGCTCAGTGGGGAGTCTGCTTCTCCCTCTGCCTGCTGCTCTCCCTGCTTGTGCTCTCTCTCCCTCCGTCAAATAAAATCTGAAAAAAATAGTAGATACGTCCTATTTCCTGACTTGCAAACATCCTGTGTATACAGCCAATCTAGAGCAAATACTTTTTTTTTAATTGACTTGTTTGGGGGGGGGGAAGCACATGTGTGCAAACTGGGGGAGGAAAAAAGGAAGAAGAAGAGAAGCAGACTCTGGGCTTGATGTGGGGCTCCATCGCAGGATCTGAGCTGAAATCGAGACCCGGCCGCTTAATAGACGGCGCCAGCCAGGTGCCCCGGAGTAAAACCTCCTAAAGTGGGCTGGAGCCACATTTATCCTCCCTGTCACCTGCACCGCCTTGCGTAGGTGACGCTCTCCCCTTAACAAGCCCACGGAAGTGCTCACTTCTGGGTCACCCCACACAAGTGAATCCAGAGTCATGGAGGGCGCCCTCTGCTCCCCGACAAGGACACTGTTGGCAGGTCGGGCCTTCGTCACAGGCTGGAGGACTGCACTGGCCACGTGATCCTCTCAACCCAGTGATGGAAAGGACCCACGCGTGTCCTGAGTGTGCTGGGCAGGCTGACAGGTGTGACGTGTTCACTGGGAGAGGCATATGGTCTCCCAAGTACCCAACGGATCTTAAAAGATAAGGCCGTGAAGGCACATTGTACCTCCTGACCCCCACATGATAGGATAATTTGGACACAGAATGGCAGCAGATTAATACAAAGGTGGTGAGGGTAACAGGAAAAGGTATTTTGCTTTGTTTTGAAGCCAGGAGCCAGGACTCCCCATGGGAGAGGGATGTGAGTGAAGCAGATCTGGAGGAAACAAAGGAACTAGTGGGGCAATGTGGACTGGGTCCCAACTTGATCTATTTCCTATTCTCCCTCCTGCTGGTGGCCCCTCCGCTCCGCCTGGCTTTGGCTCAGGGACAGGAACAAGGTGACCAGCCCAGCAGCCAAGTCCAGCTCAGCCTGCCCATCTCTCCCACTCTCTCATCCCCGGACATCCACCTGAAGGCCTGACCCTGGCGTTTCCCAGTGTGGCTGTCCCTGGGGGCCCGTATGGATGACCTCCCATCACCTCCTCATCCTGTGGGGTCAGTAACATGACCAGGCAAGGGCCTTGCTATCTGCGTGGCCGCCAGCATCCCTAGGCGCGGGGTGGGCTGGGAGCAGGACGCCATGCCTTGCTAGAGGGCCAAGGACAGGTCCCCCACGACTGCGGCCTGCCACGCAGAGGCCCCAGGAAAATGTGCATGCCGTTCAGGTAGGTAGGCACAGGTGCACTTTTCCCAAGGGAGACACTTGATTTTCATCAGTCTCCAAAGACGGTGTGGCTCTAGTGACCAGGGACGACACGGCGGTGGTATTTTCTTGCAGGGCCTGGGAGCGGCTGGGTAGCCTGTGTGGCATTTCAAAAAGGCCTGCATGGCCTTCTACCCATTCCCTAGAAGCACAAAATATCATTATGGGAACAAAGACTGAAGATCGTATTCTTTATTCGGAGAGGGGGTGTGGAGTTGTGAACACACCTGCTCAGAAGACAGAGCTCCTTCCAAACCCTGCCTCTTCCCCCTATGTTTGCCACCAGATTCACTCCCTAATTCATAGATATTTATTCCAAAAGTATGTGTTAAGTACCAGATACCGTGCTACCTTTAGGTCCTAAGTGCTTTTTGTGAAATTCCTTCCCCAAAGATTGAATGGCAAAGCCCAGTAGGATACGCGGGAGCTGATGCCCAGCCAAGAGGAACAGTGGGTCGGCTCGTCGGTATCCTGCTTCCCTATCTCCTGAAAAGCCTGCCTCTCGGTTTAAGTAGAACCCAGCAATGTGGCTCCAACGTGGCACGGCAGGCCTCCTGCAGCGAATTTCAGTCTTAGCCATCATTCTCTTGCTGAGGGAAGTCTTGCCTTCACTAAAACAAATAAAGGTTCTTAGGCTCCAGGTTGAACCCATAGATTTTTAGTTTCCTGGAGTGGGGTCCAGGAACCTGTCTTTCTAAGATACTTCCTGATTTGGGAACGGTGGCTGCAGTCACCACTTTGAATGAGGAAGGTGATTGCAGAAGTATGTTCCTGCTGCACATGCTGGGCAAACAAGAGGGGTGCTAGTCGGGCGCGTGCTTGGCCACGTTTGAGCCATGTCGACTCGCCTCACTGTTCTAGATGAGATTAAATTCCAGTGCACAGAAGCAGAAGCCCAGAAGCCGCCTGAAGAGTGTTGGTCTCTCTGCAGTGGTAATGATTTCCTGGGTGCCCTGAGGGTGGTGAAGGGGGCCAGACTGTCCGTGCACCGGTTCATCTGGATCCCTGGTGCCAAGGTGGAAGGATGCCCAAGCCCTCGGAGAGACTGTGTGGGCATGGCGCTGTGTCACCTCCCCGGGACCTCTGTCTCCGTGTCTCCCCGGAGGCAGTGGCATTGCTGCTTCTGTGCCCTCAGTGTGGGGTGTGCCATGGGGACCAGGGAAGGTCACTAAAGCCCCACCAGCTAGATGACGCAGCACCCCGCAAGGGAGGGTTCACTTGGGAACCAGAAGGAACATCAGACATAGAGACACCTGCAACGTTCCTGCCATGACAGAGGAGGGATCGCGAAGGCAAAGACTAGTTAGGGGCAGAATTCGAATTAAAAGTAGTTTTTGTGGCTTCTTCTTGCAACAGTGGGCACCTGGGGTTGTTCATTCCATCTTGGCTGAGAATCTGGGAAGGTGGCTCAATAGGGCTGATTGGGCTGGCTTGGTTCTATCTCACCTGAGTTCTGAGAAAATGATTCAATGACCTCACGTCTGAAGTATGCAGGAGAAAGCTTTAACAGGATTCTCCTTCTGCTCACTGTCTCCTGAAGCTGACCTTCGAGGTCTGGGTGGCAAGCTGTGTGCGGGCCGTATGTGGCTTCTAACCAGACCCACCCGTCCACGGATACACAAACCCCCCTTACACAGACACTTACTGACAAAGGACTTGTTAAACACCGCGTGCTGTCCTCAGCGCTATGGGGACAGCGGTGAACAGAGTGGCTCTCGTACGGTGAAGCAAGAGACAGAAAGCAAGCTCGAGACCGATCATCGCCCGCTGTGATAGGCGCCATGTGGGGCACAGGCACTGACAGCTTCGGGTGCATGTAACAGGCTCCGTGCAGATCCACAAGAAGAACAGAGCCACCCCACAGAAAACGGGCCAGACGCAAATGCGAGCTCTGCAGAAGGTGGGCGGGGCACGGGGACAAAGGCCCGGTGTGCACAGTGGCAGCCTGCCCCAAATGGCCCCGGCCCCCGGCTGAGAGGACCGCAACTTTCAGCATCAAGATACATGCCCGTAAAATAGGACAGCTGGTGCTCGACGAGGTACTGAGGCAGAAAGATGTCCTTAAACAACTCAGAGGGATTTGGGGGGACTGGTGTGAAAAATGGGGAAAAGGGGAAGAAGCCAATAAAACCAGAGCAGCGTTGGCCTATGCTGGTGCGGCGGAACGGTGGAGGGGCACTGAGGCCTGCAGGGAGAAAGGGAGCCACGGGGTTCTCTTTCCGTCCGGGCCAGCAAGTCTCTTTAATGAAGGGGCCAGACTGATGGGAAGTCCTCTCGTTCATTATGAGGGACAGGGTGAGCCGGAGCGGCCGGCACTTGGACCCCAAACAACAGCCAAGCTCCAGAGGAGGAAGAGAGGGGCCAGGCCTAGAAAATCAGGGAGATTCAGGGGGACTTGAGATGAGCTCACACATACAATCTCATAAAGACGGCAGGGCAGGGGACATGCAACACGAGATGGTATGAACCCAGGGGAGCCCAGACTCATAGGGTGAGAATTAACTTCTGAAAACCCAAATCCAGGATCGCAGGGCCTCTGAGGCCACACAGGGAGTTGGATCCCTTTAAGGGAATAGTTTAGGGGCACCTCGGTGGTTCAGTTGCTGATGCATCTGCCTTCAGCTCAGGTCATGATCCCAGGGTCCTGGGATCAAGTCCCACATCAGGCCCCCTGCTTAGTGGGGAGCCTGCTTCTCCCTCTGCCTCTGTCCTCCCCTGCCCTCACGCTTGTGCACTCTCTCTCACTCTCTCTCTTTCTGGCAAGTAAATAAATAAAACATTTTTTTTTTAAAAAAAGAATAGTTTATGAAATGGAAAAGCAGCCCATGTGTGAGGGTGAAAGCCCAAGATTGTGGGGAGGGGGTGCGTCAGGGCTGAGTGCATGTGGGCGCTGTGCAGACGGCCTCGGCCACCCCCTGCGTGCTTCGGTTCCCCGGGCCCTGTCTCTCCATGCCCAACACTGATCCCACACTTCAACACGCTACTCCTTTCCTTCACATCGGACCAGACGTGAGGGCTCACTGAGGTCGTTTAGAACAAACCGTCCCAGGACGGTGTACAGTCATGCTGCTGAGCCAAGCATAACAGAGGTCCCCTGCTGATGCCAGGGGCTGCCCTTGTCCTTAAAGCTGTCCAGGCCAGGGACCACCACCTCCGCGGGTACTGCACAGGCATGGGGGAGTGCAGGTGTCCAGAGGGACCAGGCACCTGCTGAGGGAGCCTCTGGCCAAACCGCAGGGCGCCTGTGCTTGCTCTGAGGCCCTTCCGCGGGGGCCTGACGTGGCACGGAGCAAACCCTGCCACAAAGCCTGCAGAGCCCCAGAGCCAACAAAGTCCCTTCTACTCTCTCATCCACACAAGTACCTCACCACCCACCAATCACCAGGCTCAACCCCCAAACTCCAAGCCCACCAGGTGCCTAGGAAACCCCGTGTCCCTCCAAAGTGGAGCCCCAGCCAGTAGGAGCTTCAGTCCCAAGGGGAGGAGACAGGGTCTCGCTGGCCTGCACTGGTGGGAATAGAAACCGCGGGAATGAGCCCTTCTGAAAGGACGAGCATCAGAGGCAGCTCCTAGAAGCAAACCCATGTCCTGGGCAGGCTTTGCATGTCAGGTGACAACGGAGAAAATGGGAAAGCCTTGAGGGTGTCCCCCACACCCCCAAATACAGGGCTCTGCCTCAATGCTGGGCCTCCTCCCCAGTCTGCCCAACAGCAAGCACGTGCACGGAGGAAACTTTATTAAAAATACAAACACCAAGGGGCCCCCGGGGGGAAGAGTCGGTTCAGCGTCCGACTCTTGGTTTCAGCTCAGGTCAAAGTCTCGGGATCCTGAGATCGAGCCCCATGTCAGGCTCCACGCTCAGCGCTGAGTCTGCTTGAGATTCTCTCTCCTTCTCCCTCTGCTCCGCGCCCCCATTCTCTCTCTCTCTCTAAACAAATAAATAAATAAATAAATTCTTTTTTAAAAAATTAAAGAATAAAAGCAGTCGGTCACAGTTGATTTCTGGAAAACTGTTGGGTTTTGGGGATGGGTCATAAAACATAATTAATCTGAAAAGGAATCACTTCCATACATTTTTAAAAAGAGTTTATTATTTTTTTAAGACGTTCTCTTTAAGCAAGATCTACACCCAAGTGGGGCTCGAACTCTCAACCCCAAGACCAAGAGACACAGGCTCCACCCACTGAGCCGGCCAGCACCACCCTCCCCCACCCCAGCTTTTACAAATTTTTAAAATCATCATCCAGTTCTTTATATTTACGCGAATTAATTTTCTGTAATTTATTTCTGTATTAAAAATATGCCAGCATACCTATTTACAATGAGATTCCAAAGAAAGGGACCGATTGCTGCTCGAATGTCCTACCTGTTTTCCAATAGAGATTCTTGAAGATTTTGTGATTTCATTGCTAAATTAAGTTGTATTCCAAATGCCTATTTTTATAGGCATAACTCTTGGAAATGGAGTTTCTTTGTTTTCCTATCATAATTTGCCTTGGGGTCTCACATGGGAATGAACAGGGGTATCAACCTTGGAAAGGTGTGGGAACTGAAGGGGCAGGTGTTCTCTTCCCTCTTCTTCCCCTCTCCTGCTCCTCCCCCTTCCCCTATTCGGCACCATCAGCATCAACATGGACATAGAGTGGCCAGCTGGGGCAGAGTGAAGATGCAGCAGCTGGGCTGCGGTACTCACCCTTGAGAAGAGGCTTCTCGGCGATGCTCCGAAGGTTATAGACAGCGCGGGTCAGGGACACCTCCGGAATGAGCTCTGCAAGCAGGTACCCAGAATACCAGGCGCATATGGAAGCGAAGAAGAAGACCACGGTCTTCAAAGTGCCTGGGGACAGACAAGTGGTCACTGTGGATGCCTGGGGGACAGGTGCCATTCTAGCCCCACCTCCCGCATCAGCGTCCACAGGGTGCTCTGAGAAGTTCATCCCGGGGAAGTGGCAGGTGGCTAAGGGTCCGAGGAGGCTGTAATGAAGCCATTGTGACTTAGCTGGCATCGCTCAGACTAAGCCTTTGAGGTCACAGTGGCAGATAACAGAAACAAGACATGAATATTTTCTACGCCAAGTTTTTATGTTTGCTGTTGGTCTGTGTTTTAGAGCTTCCTCAGATGCTGACATCTGCGATTCCTTAGTAGCCTCGTGACCCGACACATCTGACATGGGCTGAAAAAGACCAAAGTGACTATTCCTTTGGGAGGAAGGCTTTTGGAAGCAGACTGTAAAATTGAGAGGGCAGAGACGGTTTTGTTTATGCTGAGACTAGTACATGGCACCCTGTGAACCTGCCAAGGGTCCCCATGACCGTGGGGAAACCACTGAGCCTGTCTTTATCATCACACACCAGCTTGCAGGGAAACTCAAGTTTTGCAGAAGCGGCAAATCCCTGGAGGAAATCTTTCTGGTTGATTGACTCTGCTTTCTTCCTCCCAATTTTTAAGGAAAAGGCCCTGTCCACTTTTAGGTCATGGGAGGCTGAAGGGACAGCTCCCCATCCCTTCGAAGACAACCTGCTGCCAGACCTTTATATTTTTTTAAAGATTTTATGTATTTATTTGACAGAGAGAGAGAGATCACAAGTAGGCAGAGAGGCAGACAGAGAAAGAGGGGGAAGCAGGCTCCCCGCTGAGCAGAGAGCCAGATGTGAGCCTCAATCCCAGGACCCTGAGATCACAACCTGAGCCGAAGGCAGAGGCTTAACCCTCTGAGCCACCCAGGCGCCCCTTTTACCCCCTAAATATCTCACGGAGTGGGGACTCAGTTCAGGATTACCAAAAGTGCCATAAGGCAGGACCCACTGCAGGCCCAACACCAAAATGGCAGCAGGGTTTTCTCCATTAGCACTTGAATATGTGGTCATAGGTCCAGTGGGAGAAGAGAGAGGAGAGAGGAGAAAGGGAGGGAGGGGCGGGGAGAGGAGGGGAGAGGTGAGTAGGGAAAGACCTTCCCACCGGACCCCAAAACATCCTTGGTTGCCTCCTGTACCCACTGGGGCCAAGCACCTGGAAATAACCACTCCCCTCCCACAGTCTCCAGGCCTCCTCCCCCATCCCCAGGGCTCAGGGCAACTGTGCTAGTCAAGGCCTTCAAAGTCCTCTATGCAGCCCACGCCCCATCCCCTGATGACAGCCCCCCTACCCTCCCTGGATGACAAGCCGCACCCCTGATGGGGCTCCCACTCTGTGGGCACGTCCTGGCCTTCTCTGCTGGTTTCCCTCCCAGAGCATAGCCCGGACCTCTCCTCCGGATCCCAAGATTAGCTCGCCCAGACAATCCTCCGAGTTCCTTCCAGGGGTGCCAGATTGCTAATCTGCTGTCAGCAGCCTAGGATGTCCCAGAGGAAAACTCTTCATTCCCCCACCCCGCTCCCCAGACCTGCCCCGGACCCATGTGTGGCCCATCTCAGTGGAGCAACCGGGTCAGGTGCCAGTACCTGGGACTCTTCCTTTCACACTTCCCCTCCCAGCCCTGATGGAATCCATCAGCCAGTCTCATTGGGTTTACCAAGACCATGATCTCACCTCCAGAGACTCTTCTTCGTCTCTACTGCCTCCTCCTCCCCAGGCCACTGTGATCATAAGCCTTCCCTCTGCTGGCAGCGAGCAAAAACTCCACACCCTCCGTGCTCCAGAAACGTGTGGACTTATCATAGGGATGCAATAAGGACTGTATCTCAGCTTTCTCCCAGGTCCTGGCACAGAGAACCTAAAACCCTTGGGGTCTCCTATCTGTTAGGGGCCTCTGCTATTATTCCTCAGGGGTTCCTTTTGACCACATCTGAGTCTGTGTTCAGGGGGGGACAGGGGTGGAGGAGTGTCCTGAGGTAGTTTTAAGGGAGGGCGTGGCCATGTGATTGGAGGGCCGGCACTTTCCACCCTGCCCCTGACCTCCAGGAAGAAGGTGAAAGGGAGCCTGAGCTGGTTATGTAACCCCAGAACTCTGGCCTCCCGAAGCCTGAGGCTGAGCACTTCCTGATGGCTGACACATGGATGTGTGAGGCCCGTGACACGCCATGACCCCAGGGCGCAGAGACCCTGGAACTCCCAGGCTGGGGCACTCGTGGTCTTCCACCTGGAAGCCTCCCCCATTTGGCTGGTGCGCTGGGTGGGGGACGTCCACACGGCCTGCGCCAGTGCCTGGGGCGGCCCGTGAGCTCAGGGGGTGGCGCTGGTGCAATGCGGTGGGATGCTTCAATTTCACTGGGACCAGCTGGTCTTTTTCCCGTGTGTGCGTCCACATCCATGACGTTCTTATGCTTTCCAAGCACGCGGTCCCTGAAGTTGTTAGAAGATTATGCAGGGGTGGGGCAGCGTGGCCACTGCCGTTTGCAGGGCTGAAGGCACACTTGGGGTCAAAGCAGAGAACACCAGCCCCAGGAAGCAAACTGCGAGTCAGTTCCAGTGCTCTAGTGTTTGCTCCGTGCTGGGCCACGCAGACCCGATCCACGGCTCGGCCCGTCCTGTCAGTCCCTCCACCCACGGGGCGCTCTCCTCGAGACCTCCGGCCTGCACGCTCTCTCCCTCCACAGCTCCCCCTCCACTCTCACATCAGCCCTTCAGACCGAGGGTCTCCCCTCCCAGGACTCTGCCCGCACACCAAGACAGCGCCCGGGACACGGAGGTTCCCGGGAATTCTGCTGGACGCGCACTCCGAGTGAGCAGTGTGGAAGGACTGCTGGAAGCAGAGTCAGCACCCGCAGCGTCAGGCTCAAAGGCGGCAGTCGTCCACAGTGTCCCGTGCGTGTCAGATCACAGCCGCACTCTTGTCCAGGTCCTCTTTAAAGAAGACAATTAGCAAGCCGGAGACTCTTCGCAGGCCCGTTTAGTCACCGTGTCTCGCGGGAGGACTCTGGCAGAGGGGCCATGTGGCTTGGAGGAGGCTGAAACAGAACACGATGCTACCTTCCGCACGTGTAAAGGGGCAGCTACACAGAAGGGAGACACGATCCTGTCCGCGGCTGGACAAGGACACGTGAACAGAAGTGACGGGGACGACCAGGAGGAAAGCCTAATCGGTCCACGCGTCCTGGTGGGCACAACGGTAAACCGAGACTCTGAGACTCGCTGCCCTGCAAGGCGGGAAGCTCCCAGCCCTGGACACTGCGCTCCCAGGAAGGGAGGGCTGAGCCAGTGACGTTCCAGCGGGGGGGCAGCTGGACCCTGGGACTGACCCAGAGAAGCCGAGACCTAGAGCTAGAACCACCTCCAGGTGGGAGGGCAGATCCAGCAGCACGGACTGGGACCGGTCCACCCCGAGAGTCTGGCGGCCCATGCCAGTGGGGAGCTAGACCTCACAGTCCCGGAAGTACCCGGCTGCCAGGGGAGACAACCCGGGAGTCCGGACGGCGGCCAGACCAGCTGGGGTCCAGCCGGTCTCAGGGCTGGACGCCTGCCTCAGTCCCAGGGTGAGCGCGCACCAGGCGGGACCCAAAGCAGTTTGCCGCGACAGGATCGGAACCCAGGTGGCAGAGAAGAACCCCGCGCCCCAGCGAGGCACAGGTGAGGACTCATGTGGGAACAGTGCAAGCCAGACCTCAGCTAAGATGGCTCCCTGGACCTGCGTGGGAGGGGTTCCAGCAGCTTCGGAGGGGAGGAAAGGATGGGGAGGAAGTGTGCTGAGTTCAGGAACCTTCTGTGAGCCGGTAAGCAGGACTTTGCCCTTTCCTGTAAAGTAATAAAGTCC
The DNA here is from genome assembly GCA_004023965.1 of Spilogale gracilis. NCBI lineage: Eukaryota > Metazoa > Chordata > Mammalia > Carnivora > Mephitidae > Spilogale > Spilogale gracilis. Next base: position 7,238 of record PITA01011215.1, on the reverse strand, counting down.
TCAGCGGCAGCTGAATTGCATGTCCTCCTTGCGGGCTTCTCAACGCCAGGTCACGTGGGAGGGTCGGAGCAAAGGCCAGTCGGAGCAGCGAGGGAGTCGGTGAAATTCCTCCTCAGGGACCCCGATTCATCCTGCGTGTGTGCTTCTGTGTGCATCCCCGACCTTCATCCCTACCCTCCGATTCCTGGGGTCTCAGTTTGGTCCTGGACCCTTCCCTTACACGGGAGGAGACAGCAGTCCTAAAACCAATTTGCACTAAGCCAGGCTACAGGTAAGGGGATCTCAGGGGACTCCCTGTCCCCAACCCAGGGACCCCGAAGAAGGCAACTCTGATCCCCTAAGCACACACTGGGGGGCGTCAACATGACTTAGGACGAGGAAGCTGTTTGTGGCTAGCAGCCTTGCCCCCACGAATCCCCTGCCCCTGGAGGCTGCCGCACCAGCACCTCGCCTGGGGGAAAGGGTACGAGAGAGCGCTGAGGGTGGGCGAGCCGCTCTGCGGCTTTGGGCTCTGCTGGCGTCAGCGTCCACTGTTGTCACTGTCCTGCTGACTGAGGCCTTTTGGCCGAAAAGCTGGGAACTGTCACGCTTAAACACCACAGTAGGTCTGGAAGTGCCCCGCCTTGGATGTTTCATGCACCAACGCCCTACTTCTGAGGAGTTCTGATGGCTGCTTCAGGCAGCCGCCCCGTGACAGCTGAGGGGTGGTGGCAGCTGAACTTCCTGTATTGGTTCCAACAGAATGTCCCTCTTGTGAACTTTCTACCTGGGTGAGACCCAGGGCTTGACCGAAGTATCCAGGAAAACGGGGCTTCCCAGAGTGTTCCCAAATCCTGAGCCCACAAAATCCAAGGTAACACGGCTCGGAGATTCTACAGGTGACTCTCTCTTAACCCCACGCATCCATATAAATACAGACCTGACCTTATGTCAAAGCTTTATGCAAAAGGACCACGTGGGCCAAGAATGACTCGCAGGAGCGATGTGGGAAAAAGGTGTAGTAGGGGAACGCAGTCTAAGAATATTCAGCATTTTCCACCAAGTAGCCAGCAAAATGTTGTAAGAGTATAGAAATAAGGAAAAAAAAAAAAACCTTCCCAAATAGATATGAAAATAATGCCCCAAAGGAGATGTTTTCTCCCCCCGAAAGGAGACATACATTGCCACCCATTTGTACAATCCACCAAGTTACCAAAAACACTGCTGTTCATAAGTTTTGTAGAGAACATGACTGTTTCACACAATAAAGAAAAGTCTTAAAATCTGTCTTTCCAAACTTTGGGAATGGAGCCTAAAAGGTGGTGGTGAGAACTTTCTGGAGTGTGACCACACAGCTGGGATGGTGTGCCCCGGGAAAGAAGACGGTTCAGTCTACCACCTCCTGGCACACAGGCTGCCCTCCAGGGAGAGGGAGAGGCCACTAAAGAAGCCCAGAGAACTTTCCATTTCGGAACTCCCCATCTTTGCATAAGGCACGGGGTCTTGCTCCAGGAGGAATCCAGATCCCTCACTTTATAGGGAAGCAACAGCGGACCCAGTCAGGAAGAACAAAGGCGGGCGGGTTAACAGGGAACCCCAGAACGAGCCCTATAAGGCGAGGCAGGCAGGCAAGTGACCACTGACAGAGGCTGACCTCAGGGAGGCAGGCTATGGGAGACAGCATGACTGGTGGGGCGACTTCTGTTCCTTCTTCCCTTTTTCCTATTTTCCCCCACACCTTCTACAGTCTCAAGTAATTCAATATTTGGACAATATAAAAACATCCTTATAAACGGTTGCAGAAATCTTATCGTCAGTGTCCACGGGGCATTCCGCATGAATCTGTCCCCACCCCACGACTCAAGCAGGCTGCCTCACTGTCCCTCATTCTCCATGACTTGCTGGGTTGGGCAGCTAGACCTGTGGGTCTGGGCTGGTGACCCCCACCTTCCGCCACAGTAGCCCAGGTGGGGCCCACAAGTGCCTGCACCGGCAGCTGGCAGCCCTCTGCCTGCCCCTCTCCTCTTGGAACTCCTCAGGTGCAGCTCTGCCTGTGCTCACCTGCTGCCTAATTTCCATCAGAGTCAGGGAGCTGGGACCTGTGGGACTATATGCACGGGAAACCCAGCGATTTGGCCCCTGCCCGAGGCTTTCCCGAGTTTCTGACCCGAGGATCAGGGGAAGACCCGACCGCAGCACCTGCCCCGCCCCCGGGTCCCCACAGGGGATGGGGGGGGGCGTCCCAGGTTGGAGAAGGGGCGGCTCTCCCCTGCCCGAGTCCCCTCTCACTCTTCCAGCCGTGGGGTCGCACTCACCTGCTGTCCCCAGGCGCATCTTCCAGGTACAGGTCTCTGGCGACCCGAGCGCGCTCTGCAGGGGCCCAGCGGCGACAGAGACTCACCCTTGAAGCGGGCCGATGGCGACGGGGAGGGAATGCAAAGGGCGGGCAGACGGAACCTGACGGAAGTGTCGGGCGGGCCGGGCTGCTGCTGGCCGGGCAGGTGCCTGCAGCTCCCGCAGGTGCGGGCCCGGCGGGTGCGCGGGGCGCCGCCCATGAGCTCCGGGCCGCAGCCCGGGATGCTCCCTCCGCCTGGAGGAAAATGAGCCAGGAGTAACAAGCAAGGTTCTTTCCCCACGGAGGGCACTGGGTCTGCTCCCCATCCCCTGCTCTTCTTCTTTTTTAAAGATTTTATTTATCTGAGAGACAGCACAAGCAGGGGGAGCGGCAGAGGGAGAGGGACATCAGGCTCCCCGCTGAGCAGGAACGCCCCCCCCCCCCAAGACCCTGGGATCAGGACCTGAGCCAAAGGCAGATGCTTAACTGCCCAAGCCACCCAGACGCCAGGGACACTGTGTCCCTTAACTTCATAGCCTCGGGCCGCCAGTTTAATGTCTCACAAGGGGAAATGCTGCAAAGATAAATAAGCACGCCCGAGCCTTTTAAACATCAAAGCCAAGTCCTGGCAGGGTCCAAGTTGCAGGTCAGGGCCCCTGAGCAAGGTCCCCTTGCTTCCTCCGGGACAGACCTACAGCCTCTTCGCTTTGCACAGCCCAGCACCGTCCTCCACCTCTCGTTTCCTCCTTCACTTCAGGGCTTGATTTGAGGAAATGAGGTAAGGACAGTGCCCTCTACCCATGGTCAGGGTCGCAGGTGTGCAGTCCTTTTGTTAACATGGAGGCCAGGGGTGCCAGGGTGGGAGTCGGGCAGGTGTCTGAAGAAAGCTTCCCATTAGACGCACCAGCTGCGCTCTGTAGACTTACGTCCCAGACATCCATCAGGTTTTTGTTGCCCTTTGGGATGCACTATAGTCATTGTGGTCTCGGGCTGCCAAAGGCAAGGTAAGACTCCAAAAACCGTCGGTCACCTTCGCAGAAAGTGTTCCAGGTGGGCAGGATTCTACAGAACACCCACTCCCACTCTCAGAGTCCACGGGCTCCACACTTCTGCTCTGCTCCTGTTTCTCCTCTCCTGAAAAGCCCAGAGGCCTCACCAGCAACAAAATGTCCCCTCCCCTAGTCTGGGACATCTATCACTCTGTGGGCTGTCAGACCGACCATGACCCTCCTCCACCATTGTTTTTTTTTTTTTTTTTAAGATTTTATTTATTTATTTGACAGAGAGAAACGCAGCCAGAGAGGGAACACAAGCAGGGGGAGTGAGAGAGGGAGAAGCAGGCTTCCCGCTGATCAGGGAGCCCTATGCGGGCTCGATCCTGGGTCTCCGGCATCATGACCTGAGCTGAAGGCAGACGCCCAAGGACTGAGCCACCCAGCGCCCCTCCACCATTGTCTCTGTCTTCTAAGGCACTCCTATGTGGCCCCATCCAAGGAGCCGTTGGGGACACATGTCCTGTGGACAGTTTGGCTTTACTTTTGCAGGTCACTCTGTCCCCTGACTGTCTCCCAAATCAGGGACATCAGAACACAGGGTCTCCATGGTTCCTAGGGCTTGAGAACTATGTGCATCCCCGAGCACTAGGCAAGTGCATCAGCTCATTGAAGTGGATCTTGGTTTCATTGACCAAGACTATCACTTAGGACTAGCTCACCTGATTTTGGAGATTGGGCTTTTATGTCCTGTTCTGTTTTCATTTTCTTTTTGATTGTGGCAAGAAAAAAAATGCATAACATAAAATTTATTGTCTTCCCCAAATTTAAGAATTCACATAAAAAAATTCACATTTAAGCGCACAGTTCAGAAATGTTAAGTATATCTACATTTTTGTGCAACAGACCTTAAGACCTTTTTGTCTTACAAAACTGAAACTCTGTCTATACGAATGTCAACTCCCCTTCCCCAGCCCCTGCTCTTGGAAACCACCACACTACTTTGTTTCTACGAATCCAAGTACTTTAGGAACTCCACCGAAGCGGCAGCTGGGTGGCTCATCTGGTTAAGCGTCTGCCTTCGGCTCAGGTCATGATCCCAGGGTCCTGGGATCGAGTCCCGCTTTGGGTTCCCTGCTCGGCAAGGAGTCTGTTTCTCCCTCTCCCTCTGCCCCTCCTCATGCTCTCTCTCTCTCTCTCACTCACTCTCTCTCAAATAAATAAAATCTTAAAGAGAGAAAGAAAGAAAGGAAATTCACCCCATGAAACATACACTATTTGTCTTTTGATGACTAGCTTATTTCACTGAACTTGAAGTCCTCAGGGTACATCCATGTTGTAGCACGTGAGAGGATTTCATTCTTTTTTAAGGCTGAATAATATCTCATTATACGTGTATTCCGCATTTTGTTTATCCATTTATCTGTTGATGAACACTTGGGTTATTTCCACTTGAATAAAGCTGCTGTGAACATGGAGGGGCACCTCTTTGGGACCCTGTTTTCAATTATTTTGGGTACACACCCAGAAACAGAGATTGCTGGATCGTATGGTAATTCTATTTTTAAGCTTTTGAGGCAACGCCATGTAGTTTCCCACCGTGGCTGCCCCATTTCATAGTCTTAATAACAGCGTACAAGTATTCCAGTGTCTCCGCATCCTCACCAACATGTTTTGCTTTACTTTTTAAATTTTTAAATAGTGGCCATCCTAGTTTATAGTGGTTTGATAGGCATATCTCTAATTCTTGGTGATGCTGAGCACCACCGGGGCTTGTCGGCCATCTGTGTATCAGCTTTGGAGAAGTGTCTGCTCCAGTCCTTTCCATATTTCATAGTCTGGTTTTGTTGTTGTTGCTGAGTTGAACGGGTTCTTTAAATATTCTAGATCGTACTTCCTTATCAGATGTATTGTTTGTGAATATATTTCCTGATCCCATAGGTTGCTTTTTCACTCTGCTAATTGTGTCCTATGATGCACAGTTTTTAAGTTTGATATGCCTCATTTATCTATTTTTGTTGTTACTGTTGTTGCTTTTGCTTTTGGTATCATGTCCAAGAAATTACCCAATCTAGTGTTATGAAGTTTCCTGTTAGGAGTTTCACAGTTTTAGGACTTACATTACGGTCCTTGACCCGTTTTGAATTAGTTTTTGTATATGGTGTTAGAGACGAGCCTAACTACATTCTTTTTATGTGGATGTCCAGTTTTCCCAACACCATTTGTTGACGAGACCATCCTTTCCCCATTGAATGGTCTTGGCACCGATGTTGAAGGTCATCTGACCATATATGGAAGGGTTTCTTTTTGGGCTCTCCAGTATATTCCATGGACATATACAGAATCTGTCTTTATTCCGGTGCCACCTGATTACTGTGGCCTTATGCTGAGTTTCAAAATCAGGAAGTGTGAGCCTTCCAACTTTTTCTTTTCCAAGATTGTTTTGGCTATTTAGAGTCCCTTTGGGTTCCACAGAAATTTTACATTGGATTTTTTTTTCTTTTCTTTAAGGTTTTATTTGGGAGAGAGAGAGAAAAAACAAGTGGGTAGGGAGAGGCAGGGGGAGAAGCAGGCTCCCTGCTCAGGGGGAAGCCCAACGTGGGGTCAATATCAGGACCCTGAGATCATGACCTGAGCTGAAGGTAACCGACTGAGCCACCCAGGCGCCGCTAGGTTGGATTTTTCTATTTCAGAAAAAAAAAAATCATAGAGATTTTGATAGGACTTGCACTGAATCTACAGATTATTTTTAGTGGTATTGACAGCTTCATGATATTAAATTTTCCAATCTGCAAACACCAGCTGTCTTTCTTTTCACTTATTGGTCACTTCCTTACTTTCTTTCGGCAATGTTCTATAGTTTCCAGTGCATAAGGTTTTACTTCCTTGGTTAAGTTAGGGTGTTTTGATTTTGCTCTCATCGCCTGCATCCCGACCCCATTCCCCATTATCAGTCACTTTACAACAAACATGGCTACTCAAATTCCCCCAGCAGCTCCCACTATTCAAACATTAAAAAAGACAGGGTACCTGGGTGACTCAGTCATTTAAGCGTCTACCTTCAACTCAGGTCATGATCTCAGGGTCCGGGATGGCGCCCGCGCCATTGGGCTCCCTGCTCAGCGGGGAGTCTGCTTCTTCCTCTGCCTCTGCTCCTCACCCTGCTTCCTCTCCTCCTCTCTTGCTCACTCTCTTTCTCAGACACAATTTTTTTAAAGATTGTTTTTATTCATGACAGAGAGAAACACAGCCAGAGAGGGAACACAAGCAGGGGGAGTGAGAGAGGGAGAAGCAGGCTTCCCGCCGAGCAGGGAGCCCGATGTGGGGCTCGAACCCAGGACTCTGGGATCATGACCTGAGCTGAAGGCAGAGGCTGAACCCTCTGAGCCGCCCAGCCGCCCTTATGAGCTGGACTCTAAACCCACTGAGCCACTCAGGTGCCCTGAGAAAAGATGTTTCTTAAAGGCAAGTCCTTGGGAAAAAAAAAAAGAAAGAAAGAAAGAAAACATCTCAACAGCACATGTATTAATAGTCAAAAATGCTAAACGTTAAGAAAACAGTTTCTGAAAGGTAGTGATTTTTAGGTTGGCCCAGCTGCGGAAACGCAGTTCCCAGCCGTGCAGGGCCGCCCTTATGCGCCCCTACACCCCAAATCATTGTCCATCCCCCCAAGTGCACACTGCCTGGACCCCACATGGTACCCATCACCCCCCTTTCTTCTCCACCCTCCTGCAAAGGGCTTGGGAGAGTCGGCGCCCTGTTCCTCCGCCTGCAGACAAGCAACCTGCCTGGGGTGGGGTCCGGAGCCCGGAAACGTGGCATCGCAAACACACTTTTGGGAGTCCTTGGAGAAGTTAAGACATTCGCCGTCAAAGAAAGGCCAAAGCGTTGCGGAAGTCACCGCAGTCCTTACTGTCACCCAAGGGGGGGGG
>PITA01011214.1:0-67921 GCA_004023965.1 Spilogale gracilis | reverse complement strand
GGGTTTGAACCCACAACCCCAAGATCAAGAGTCACACGCTCTCCCAAAAGAGCCAGCCAGCCAGGCGCCCCTGATAGATTATAATTTAAGAAATTCCAGAGACAGGGAGGAGAGCCAAAAAGGCAAAGAAGAGTGTGTGTCCCCACTGTGCAGCCCTAGCACTTCCAATAGCTTGGCCAGGGAATCAAGCAGAAGACAGAAAGGGGTGCAGAAAGATTCCTCCAGAGCTGATCAGACAGACAAAGGGCTCGGAGGGAATCCACCACACAAAGTTCTATGGTAGGTCACATGCAAATGAGCTCTCACTGAACCTTAAAACAGAAACCCTACTTTTGACAGCATCCTACCAGGAGGAAGAAAAGGGGACTAAAACATGATTCTAGAAGCAAGGATGGGAGCTCTTCATACTTTGAAGACAGTTTATGAGATGTTTGATAAATGACATCTTCACACACACACACACACACACACACACACACACACCCCATCGGAATGGAGTCTGTATTTTCAGAACACCACCGCAGTAAATACTAGCAGGAAGTGCCTGAACGCTTTTGTTCTGCTTCTTTGCTTAGCTAGTAGATTTGGGTGTGGTTTCCTCTATATCCAACGTTCATTTGATTACTACCCTGAGAACGGCTTTCCAGGTTCTGGGGTGTCTCGGAAGGGGTGAAGGCAGCTATATTTCTATGAACTTGTATGAAAGTTATCAAAAAGGAATCCTAGAACACCCTAAAATGTCATTTTTCTAACTCCAGAGAGACCGTGTGAATTTAGAACCCTTCCTTTCTGACTGAGGGAAGTTCAGGCCCTCCCCACCCAGTTGCTAAACTGTTATTTCAGCTACAAAATCTTTTGCAATCACAACAGCAGATAACACAGCCTCATTAAGTCCTGGTACCGGAACGCATCAGAGTTGCTTGGAGATTGTCCTTTACCCACTTCAGGAACATCCAATAGAGATCAGCCTGGACTGTCTAACATATATAACTCAGCCAGAGTTCTCACAGAAAGAAACAGATATCCTTTGGAATAAAGCTGAGATCATCTGAAACCCAAGCAGGTTACTTTTCCTGAGTCTGACCAGCTATTTCCACAGCTATGCCACAGGGAAACACAGTGATTATTCCTTTTGTGGCTGTACTGAATGAGAAAAGCAAAAATCATTTGGCTACATGAACACAGGCCTTCAATGACTTAAAAGTTAATATGGCAGGGAGCAAAATGTTTGGAATGCTTCTGGCCACAAACCCACAGATACCTGCAAGCTAAGGTCTAAGAAGACCCTTACAGGAAGTACAGGAAGAAATATACTCCCTCATTTTTCCTAGTGGAAAATCATGGCATGGTGTGGAGCATACCAGGGACTCCTGTCCATCTCTTTATCCTCCAACCTGTCATGGGGAGTAAGAACTTCTGTTCATGACATACAGAGAGAGAGGTACAACCAGAGAGAGAGGTTCTGTTTTATTTATAAATCCAGAGACTGGAGAAATTACGAGAGGCTGCTCTATTAACAGAATAACTTAGAGAGCTTTTCAGCCTACAGGAAATCTAATGCTGGGACATCTGGCCCCTGGATCCAGCTGCCAGTTTGCAGGAAATGTGGAAGACAGAGAAGCATGCTGAACTGTACCAAGCACACGCCATCGGCAAAACTCAGACTGGGGGAGATTCTACCCAATCCACGATTTACTCACAAGGTTTGGATGCCAGGTCCACGGGGAAGGAACCTGGGAGATGTGCAGTTTCAGAATTGGGCCCCAGAGTGAAGATCCTGGACTTAGAGAGCAAGATTTTACCAAAGGTCTCCGGCCAAGGAAACACAGTTGTCTTGGGCCTCTTCAACAGATCAATGTTAAGGCCAAGAAAGAGAGGGGTTGGAGGGAAAGGAGTTTAACCCATAGATTAAAAAACACTCAAAGAAAAAAACTAGCCAAGACTAAACCTTACATCTAAGGTTGCACAGGTAAATAATGAAACCATAAAAGAAACATCAGAATGTTGTTACTATAAAAGCCAGGACAGTGGTTCCTCTAGGGGGTGGGAAGGGGCTGTGCTTGGAATGCAGTAAATGGAGGGGTTTCTATAATGACTGGCAAAATTCAAATTCTTGACCTGGGTGATAATTTCTAAAGGATGAGACTTACAATAATTCATTAATCTGTATGTTTGTTTTATGTAATTTTCTATATTAGTGACTTTTTTTTTAAGAAGAAAAAGATAGAAGGAAAAGGAAAAAGTGTAAAAAAACAACAGAAATGTATTAGAACTCTTGGGGGCTACCTAAGGGAGAAAATTAGTAGATTATGACAAATGGCAGTTAGTATAAGAATGTTACCCATGGACCTTTGCACATTGCGTCAAGCTGGCTTACTTCATCCTGCTAATCTCTCCAGTTATTCCTCATTGAAGCAGATAAACAGAAAGGGTTCAGGCCTTTTTCTCAGAAAGAGAAAAGGAAGACTGTATCATCCCATTCATTCATGTTTTCATTCAGAGTACGATTTTCTGACAGATTCTACAAGGTTCTGGACCTATAATGATGAGTAAGGCTCAGCCCCCCAACCCCACAGAACCCACAACCAACCTCTGGGGCAAAAAGGAGCCTCAGGAGATGACTAATCAAAAGACACAGGGCTCAAAAGAGGCAAAAAGACTTCAAAGGTTGTGAGCAATGTAAAAAAATATGAACCTACTCATGTCTACAGGTCGAACACCAGGAAACCATATTTAATGAATTACTTACATAGTCCTCTGTTGACCTACCCCACATAAAACAGCTTCCCACTCCTCGGTGATTTTTCTACAAATCACATTTATCTGTCAATAATTTCAGGAGATCTCAGGAGAATGTGATATGGGGGGGGCTACGCATGCAACGGAGGCTCAAGAGTGTAGGTGATATTCACATTCCTAAGTTGCATGGGGAGGGAGGGTTCATGGCCCTTCACTTAGTACTACATTTCATGACTTCCATACACATTACTTGTTTTTTGGGTGTTATCAGATGTTGCATAACTTAAAATCTAATAAACATAGTAGTTGAATAGCATAATTATAAAGTGATGTTATAGAGTAAAATTTGAAAAGTGGCCCTTTTCCAACTTAACTAACTTGCTTGTTTCAAGTTGATATTAGAATCAAAAGGAAAATGTATAAAGTTTAGACACCTGGAAGAGAGACATGCTGTTACTTTCCTACCCTTAAATGTGACCCATTTAGCAATACTATTAATAGACAGCAATTACGCTATTATTAAAAACACTACTATTAGTTCAAAACACCTGGACAGCCTTCTACAGAGCACATCCTCAAACATATGTCTCATTTGATTTTCACCAAAACCCTACACAGGAGATAACCCAAAGTTCCTCAAAAGGACATGGAGGGTCCCTCAGAAAGCACACCTAATATAGGTCATCAATGCCCCCTTCCCACTCCGCCATGATTTCCCACCTCCTCATTTCCACACATTTCTCTGTGGGAAAACATGGTGGGTGCCAGCAGCAGTTAGCCACTTACTACACGATGACCAGGTGCCACATTTTGCCCACATGATGTCTAATTCTCCCAATAGTCACAGAAGGAAGGGGTAGGATTGTCGACAATATGACATGTGAGAAAACAGAGGCTCAGAAAGCGCTTGCCCCCCATGGAGATGCTAAAATGAGGACTAGAATCCAGGCCCATGCAGCACCAAAGTCAGTGTTCCTAAGCACTGTATGACTTCATCTCTAGCAAATAAAATCCCTTCCTGAAAACCCTTTCCAGCATATTCCCAACACTGATTACGGCAGTGCTCACAAATACCCCACTCTCCATTGACCCACTTACCATCTGGGTTTTGGGAATCGAGTCCCTCTGAAGGAAGATCATGTCCTTTAAGTTATCTGAGCTGATGCTTTCTGACAGTTCATAGAGCAGGTTTCTAAGTCCAGAGAGACAAATAAAACCTCAGACTTGCAGAGAACAGTTCAGTAAATCAAGTGTCTTTTTACAAGTATTCTCTCTCATGTGAGTGATCATAGTCTATGAGTAGACAATTTTTAATCCCACTGTATAGATTGTGGGATCTATAAAACTAAAGCTGACGTTTAAGTGGCCTATTACATTAGGATAGCACAATAAGGGGGCACCGGGGTGGTGCATTCGGTTAAGTCTCTGACTCTTGATTTCAGCTCAGGTCATGATCTCGTGATTGTGAGATCAAGCCCTGCATGCGGCTCGGCACTGAGCCCAGAATCTACTTAAGATGCTCTGTCTCCCCTTCTCTCTGCTCTCCCCCTGCCCCTCCCCCACACTGGGGCATGCACACGCTGTCTCTCTCTCTCAAAAAAAAAAAAAAGTAAGACTAAAAATAAAATAAAAATTTAAAAGGTAATACAATAAGCAGTAGAGGCAGGCTCAAGGATCAATTATACTGTGTTATATATTTGAAAGTTACTAAAGAGTGGGTTTTGGAAGTTCTCATCATGAAAAAATATTATAACTATAGGTGGTGATGAATGTCAAATTTACTATGGCGATCATTTCACAATATATACACATATGAAATCAGGATGTTGTACACCTAAAACTATTATAATGTTATAAGTCAATTATATCTCAATTATAAATAAAAAATCTTAAACAAATAAAATCATGTTCTTTAAGGTCTGACCCATGATGGACTTGATGTCTGTATCTCACCCCATGGGTAAAACGTCTGTATTTTACCTTTTTGGGTTTCACCAAAAAATGTACAAAAATTTAAAACTGGACATGGCAAAAATGATGTCCTTCCCTACCCCAGAGACACATCTCCTTTTTCATTTTTTTATTTGGCCATAATTCTTGAGTCCCCACAGTGACTCACAGGAAGGGCTTTCTGGGAATGCAGAGGAAAAAAAAAAAAAGTGAAGGCCAGCTATGGTGAGGCGGGCTTCTTTTGGCGATGAGAAGCCAACCAAAGAAAGCCGCTGCCAGGCCCAAAGTGGGGCTTTTAAGCCCCACTTTGGGGGCACCTGGGTGGCTCAGTCGGTAAGCGTCTGCCTTCAGCTTAGGTCATGATCCCAGGGTCTTGGATTTGAGCCCCCCATTGGGCTCTGTGCTCAGCAGGAAGCTGCCCTCTCCCTCTGCCTGCCGCTCCCATGCTTATGCTCTCTCTGTCAAATAAATAAATAAAATCTTTAAAAAAAAAAGTGAAAAGCTCCACTTTGAAAACCTCTCATCTCATGAGTACCTGACACAGAGATCTAGTTTAGAAGCACTGCGTCATCCAAGGACGTATATAAGAAAAAGATCTTAGAGCGCCTGGGTGGCTCAGTTGGTTAAGCGACTGCCTTTGGCTCAGGTCATGATCCTGCAGACCCGGGATCAAGCCCCCACATCGGGCTCCCTGCTCGGCGGGAAGCCTGCTTCTCCCTCTCTCAGTCCCTCTGCTTGTGTTCCCTCTCTAGCTGTGTTTCTCTCTGTCAAATAAACAAAATGTTAAAAAAAAAAAAAAAGTTTAAGAAAAAGATCTTAATTCCAGCCTCCTTTCAAAGTTTGATGGCCTGAATGAACACTACTTAGATGGAAACCCTCTACTGCCTTCCCTACCCCCACCCCCATCTTCTCAATCACAGACCCCTCCTCACCTGAACAGAGAGACTCTCCCTCGAGTAGGCAGCAAACTCTCCACTTGCTCTTTGCTTTGGTTGAGGTACCGCAGCAGTGATTTCTGCTTGATTATGTAGAGGAGTTCTGCTAGGAAGAAGGGGTCTTCCTCACTCAGCAGTTCTGCTGCCAACAGATGATCAAAAATGTCTGAGGCTGAGCTGGACTTCTCCAGGTCCTTGTGGGAGACACAGTCCCGGCAGAGAAACTTTAAGGCCTCCACATCTTGGTTCCCCAGCTTTGAATCAATAGTCAGAAGCTTCCCACGGAAGCTCGATTGACCATTATCATCTGAAGAGAAACCCAAACTTTGACCTTGAGATGTCATGGCCAGCCTGAAAGAGACAGAGGTGGGGCAGCACATGAGAGAGGAAGTATACAAGGAACCTCAACTTCCCAGGCCTCTGCCGTTCCAGGCATGAGACTTTCCCAAAAGCGCTGAAAAATAACAATTCCTATAAGCTCACTTCAAAACCCAATAGCCAAAAAAATGAATCCAACACTTGCATGGTGACCCTTTTGGAGGTCTGGAGCGAGCTTTTTTTGGAACCCAATTAACCTTCATTTCTCCCAAATCAAAATGGCCCTGGTGAGAGTTTAGTCAAAAGGGAGGATGACAAAGCACAATCCCTCCCGGTTAGAACTCTTAATTCATTCCCACCAAAGGGCAGAAATAGCACTTAGATTTATGGCTTTCATTTCACAAATAAAGCAGTCTGGGGGTTTATAGTTCAGAAGTGTCCACTAATCCAAGAACAACCATAATGAGACAGGCCCATATTACACACAAAGAGATGCTATCATCCTAGACCCCAAAAGAAAGGGTGGTTTTGGACAAGAGTTGCTCAAATCAATGAAGGAAGAATTACCTAAATCAGTATTTCCACTCTCTCAGTTCATAAAGTTCATATGGTATTTTCTACACTAAATTCCATTTTTATAGGAGGAACAATGAGCTAATAAATTTTTCAGTGTAGGGCGCCTGGGTGGCTCAGTAGGTTAAAGTCTCTGCCTTTGGCTCAGGTCATGATCTCAGGGTCCTGGGATCGAGGCTCTGCTTGGCAGAGAGCCTGCTTCCTCCTCTCTCTCTGCCTGCCTCTCTGTCTACTTGTGATCTCTCTATCAAATAAATAAATAAATAAATCTTAAAAACATTTTTTTCAGTGTAATATTATTCATTCTATAAGGACTCAAGGTATATAGTCTCTTTGCAAGACTTAGTTACTTAGAAACAAGAAACCACTTTCCAAAGAAAGGAGAACATAACAAAAAAGCAATGTCAATAACAAAGAGTGGCTATATCTAGGTGGTATAAATACAAATACTATAAATTCTCTTTTCGGCTTCTGTCTGAGTTTCCTGGATTTTATGCAATGAACTCACATTACTTTTATTGTTAGAAAAAAATTAGGGGGGCGTCTGGCTGGCTCAGTGACTCTTGATCTCAGAGTTGTGAGCGTATTGGGTGTGTACCTTACTTAGAGAAAGAGGGAGGAGAAGGGGGAGACAGAAAGAAACCAGAAAATGTTTTTGTTTTTTTTTTAAAGATTTCATTTATTTACTTGACAGAGAGAGAGAGAGTGAGAGAGAGAACATAAGCAGGGGGAGCCGGAGAGGGAGAAGAGGCCTCTGGCTGAGTAGAGAGCCCAAAGTGGGACTGGATCCCAAGACTTAAGGACTGAGCCCCACCACCCAGGTGCCCCGAAAAGAGTATTTTTAATGTGATCATCTGTGGGGTCTTCCCTTCTAGGACTAGTCTTTGATAACAGAAACCAATGAAAAGCTTCTTGGAGACAGCTTCCAATTCTAAGGTATCATACGTTTGCCCTGCAGTCTCCTAAGGATTCTAATCTGTAGTCGACTAGACTTTGTCCAATTTGAGTTGGCCAGACTTTGTTTGCATTTATGGACTAGCATATTTCCGCCGGTAAAAGTCTATGTTGGAGCTTCCCCGGGGCTTTCTAAAGCTTCATTTTCCCTGGCATGGCTGGTAAATCCAGGCAGAAATAGTGTCATCACCCATGAAGGTTTTTGCAAGTGTCTGTGACTAAAGCAAGGAACTCGGCTAGAGTGTAAGACCTTAGCTGGAGAAAGGTGCTGGCCACATACCTTCAGATCCAATTCCGTTGATTCTCTATAGGGAAAGTGTTCCGAGGGGCGGAAATGCCGGAAAATAAAGTTTTAAAGAAATTAGAATCTTCTCCGTAATCCCAGTTCCAGGAAAGCCTCCATTTGCGCGGGAAGAGAACTCAAGACTTGCTGCCTGTGCAAGTGAAACTGGACGGTCCCGTTGAGTAGCTTTATAACTTCCGGCCGACGTCATAGCTGCCTCGGCTAACTTTTCCACCCTCCCTCTTCCAAGTTTACGGTAACACTGACAAACAGCGCCCCCTAAAGGCAAGAGCCACGACTTTCCACGACTGGACAGTTCAGCATTTTCCCAGGTTGTACCGAGCGCTCCTACAAATGAACTTTTGAAAGGAACTTAATGTTCTTGGATCACTCAGGTTGATGAATTGAAGGGAGAGAGAGAGATAAAGGGAGAAAGAAAAATAAAGAGAGAAAGAGAGAAAGAAAGAAGGAAAATAAAGAAAAGAAAGGAAGGAAAGAAGGAAGGAAGAAAAGAAAGAAAGAAAGAAAGAAAGAAAGAAAGAAAGAAAGAAAGAAAGAAAGAAAGAAAGAAAGAAAGAAAGAAAGAAAGAAAGAAAGGAAGGAAGGAAGGAAGAAAGAAAGAAAGAAAGAAAGAGAAAGGAAGGAAGGAAGGAAGGATAGATAGATGATAGGTAGATAGATAGATAGATAGATAGATAGATAGATAGATAGATAGATGCGCCTGGGTGTCTGCCTTCGGCTCAGGTCATGATCTCAGGGTCCTGGAATTGAGGCCACGTGGGTTCTCTACGCAGCAGGAAACCTGCTTCCTCCTCTCTCTGCCTGCCTCTCTGCCTACTTGTGATCTCTCTCTCTCTGTCAAATAAATAAATAATTTTTTTAAAGAAAGAAAGAAGAGAAAAGGAAGGGAAGAAGGAAGGAGGGAAGAAAAAAGAAAAGAGTTTATTTTCCTAACCATCTCTTTCCCCAAACTCACTTAACCTTTAAAATAAAACCCAAGGTCGCCTGGGGGGCTCAGTTGTTAAGTGTCTGCCTTCAGCTTGGATCATGATTCCAGGGTCTGAGGATCAAGCCCCGCATGGAGTACCCTGCTCAGCAGGAAGCCTGCTTCTCCCTCTCTCACTCCCCCTGCTTGTGTTCCCTCTCTAGCTGTCTCTCTGTCAAATAAATAAATAAAATCTTTGTAAAAAATTAAAAAATAAAATAAAACCCAAAAAGCTTGAGAAATAGTGGTCAGCCATTTTAACTCTTTCTCAAAAAATTACATGTGCAAACACAATTTTAAGGCAGAGAAAAAGGAGGGAGAGTTGGATTTATAAGCCCATTTGGAGCTATTTGCAGGGAACTCATTAGCATACAAAAGCGGATGAAGCCTCACAGCACACACAGTGCAGCAGGAAAGAGACTTTGAAGACATTATTTCTAAGAATAAAAACAATACCTAATACTTACATGGCAACTCCCATGTGTGAAGCACCATTTTTTTCACTTAATCATCCCAAGTCTCTAAGATAAAGACTATTAGCATGCCCCCTCTTTTAAGATGTGAAAACTAAGAAACAGATAGGTTAAGTATTTTGTCCAGGATTACATGAACTAAGGGGAAAGCCAAAATTTAAACCAGCAAATCTGACTCTAAGTCACTACACTATAATTCAGCAAATTCAAATGTGCAGGACTCTGAAAAGAAGTATAGAATCTTAGAAAGATATTTTATCTCTGAAAAAAAGGAAGATTTATGATGCTTTATTAACAAATATATTAAAGTGCCATTTTCATATCCCTGGCATCATCCAGAGAACTTCTATGTTTTGTTTGTTTGTTTGTTTGTTTTTAAAGATTTTGTATTTATTTATTTGACAAAGAGAGAGAAATCACAGGCAGGCAGAGGCAGGCAGAGAGAGAGAGAGAGAGAGAGAGAGAGAGAGGAGGAAGCAGGCTCCCTGCTGGGCAGAGAGCCCCCATGCTGGCCTCTATCTCAGGACCCTGAGATCATGACCTGAGCCAAAGGCAAAGGCTTTAACACACTGAGCCACCCAGGCGCCCAGAGAACTTCTATGTTTCAGAAAGACACGCCCTGACAGCCATAAAAATGAATGAAATCAGGGTACCTGGGTGGCTTAATCGGTTAAGCATCTGCCTTCGGCTCAGGTCATGATCCCAGGGTTCTGGGATCAATCCCCACATTGGGCTCCTTCCTCAGCTGGGAGCCTGCTTCTCCCTCTCTGTCCATCTGCTGCTCCCTTTGCTTATGTGCTCTCTCTGTGTCAAATAAATAACCTTTTAAAAAAATGAATGAAATCTTGCCACTTGTGAAAACATGGATGGACCTAGAGGGTATCATGCTAAGTGAAATAAGTCAGACAGAGAAAGACAAATACCACTTGACTTTACTTATATGCGGAACCTAAAAAACAAAACAAATGAACAAACAAAACAAAACAGTAACAGACTTAATAAACATAGGAAACAGTTCATTACTAGAATGGGGGTTGGGGGATACCTAAAACAGGTGAAGGGGACTAAGAGATACAAATATCCATTTATAAAATAAATAAGTGATGGGAATATAACATTTAGCAAAGGAAATATAGTCAATAATTTTGTTATTAATTATTATTAAGTGTTAATCACTCTGTATGGTGACATGGTAACAAGACTTAACATGGGGATCATTTCACAATACACAAACGTATCAAATCATTATTACACACACCTGAAACTAATAGGATATTGTACGTCAACGGACTTCATTTTTCAAAAAGCCTACAACTTGAAGCGTACTATGGGCCGAGCAGTTTAAATGACTTAATAAACTGGTCAAAAGATACACCTTGTCAGTTCTGGAAGAAGTGTGAAAACCCCGAATGTGGCTCTGAGTACCGAGGAAATGATTGTGTGTACATGACTTCCATATCACCCCTACAGACAGGCATGAGCACGGATATAGGGAGTTCCATTTATTATTGGAAAGATGCCATTTGGAAACTATTACAAATAATAAATAAATGGTTCAGAGAAGAAAGAAACAAGGACGGAGAGTCCTAGTGGTGATGGTTACACAACCAGGTAAATTCACTTAATGCCACTGAATCATACACTTAAACATCATTTGAATGGTAAATTTTATGTTACTTATGTTTTGCCACAATTTTAAAAAAGATTTTATTTATTTATTTGACACAGAGAGAGAGACAGTGAGAGAGGGAATACAAGCAGGGGGAATAGGAGAGGGAGAAGCAGGCTTCCCACTGAGCAGGAAGCCTAATGCGGGCGGATCCCAGGATCCTGGGATCATGACCTAAAGTGAAGGCAGATGCTTAACAACTGAGTCACCCAGACGCCCCCACAATTTTTTTTTTGAAAGACAAAGATACACAAGTCCTAAGGCTTAGCCTTCTATTCTATTTAATTCCTTCCAGCATTTCAGGAGGTAGTTTGGCAAAACTATCACTCTGCACTCTGTCCTTAAAACACATTAGCTTTTTCAACTTTGATGCAACAGCTTTAAATATTTAGCTCTTTCTATGTGTTCAGCACAGAATTAGGTGCAATTAGAAAGCAAATGTGAATTAAACATGTCTGCCTTCAAATAATTATGACTACTTCCACTTCTTGGCCCCTTCTTTTCTGATGAACTGTCTACAGTCAATGCTATTAACTATATTCAGTAGATGAGGAAATCAAAGTTCATGGATGCAAAGTATCTTGCCATCATCCCAAAGCTAGGAAGAGATGGGAATTCTAGTCTCTCTGATTCCAAATCCCATGCTCTTGATCCCAAGGCTACAGCTGCCCTTACCTTCATGTGCGGTGGTGTCCATAACCACCGGGCAGGGTGTGGTGATGGGGCAATGGGGCTCCACCTAAGTGCCCAGGGTCCCCAGAAACAAGGGATGAATCCTGATGAAGATGCCTTGGAGAAAGAGCAGGAGGTATTTCAGCTAAGCTTGGAAAATAGAAGAAGCAGAGAGACACAGGAAATGAAACTCCAACTTTTATCCTAGTACTCAGTGGAAACACTCGAACCAAGTTACAGAAATGAGATGCTGCGCCATTTCATTTGTATTCAGTACTTCATAATTCTTCCAATTTAGAGCACAGTAACTGAGGATGTGCTGATGGTGAGTCGAGAGTGGTGGAAAGAATAGACATTTCTTATAGCATCTTTCCTGATTGGTTGCTGTCAACTGGGTCTGTGTCAAAACCTATGCCAATCAAAACCGATAAAGCCTTTTACAGTGATGGGAGTCTGCCACTGCCCTAGTAACAAAAGGGAAATACTGGATTGTTTCTCTTTAGTTCCGCCTTCAGAATGGCTGGTGGTGGTAGTGGTAGGTTTTCCTTTACATCCAGGCTTTGGTCCAGGTTCTCCACCCTCTAAGTTTTTAAAGGGGGACTTTATAAGTATAGACTCATGACCTAAAAAATGGACACAAGTGATGGGGAAGACAAGTATGCCAGCTGGAGAAGAGTTTTTGTGCCTTGAAATCTTCAGTCCCACTCCTGGTCCTATGTAGCAAGTTCTTTTGATTAGTCATCCCATCCCCAACTTCCAGGCCCTCCTTCCTCACTGAAGCCACATCTTAGCCACTCACTCCAGACTTTGGCAGAGCCAGTTTCATTCTCAGTATACGGGGGCATGCTGAAGCCAAGAACTGAAGGGAAAATCTCTCTGGTAAGGATCCCAGTAGAGATGTTCAAATAGTGAACTGGCAGGAGATTGTAGCTAGACAAGTAAAGTGTGACCCATTTTGGATTCACTATAGTACAAAATAATGTTTTAGCACAAAAATGGTAATAAAAAAAGAACCAGTGAACTTCCAATATTTAACGTAGAAAAGCTGAAAAATGGAGAAACACACAGTCCCTTGTAGTCTATAACTACCTTAACATTTTAGTATATAGGGATGCGTAGGTGGAAGAGACAGTTAAGTGTCTGGACAACTCTTGGTTTCAGCTCAGGTGGTGATCTCAGGGTGGTGAGATGAAGCCCTGTGTCAGGCCTCATGCCCCAAGTGGGGCTCCACACTAAGCAAGGAATCTGCCTAAGACTCTCTCTCCTTCTCCCCGTACCCTTCCCCTGCAATGCACACTCTCTCTAAAATAAGTAAATAAATAATTTTTTTAAAAGAATATTTTAGGGGCACCTGGGTGGCTCAGTCAGTAAGCTTCTGACTCTTGATTTTGCTCAGGTCAAGATCTCAAGGTCATGAGATCATGCGGGGCTCTGCACTCAGTGTGGAGCTTGCTTGACATTCTTTTTCTCCCTCTCCCTCTGCCCTTACTCCTACTCACATATTCTTTCTATCTCTCTAAAATAAATAAATAAAATCTTAATAAAAAGAAAATTTTAGTATATATCTTTTCACTTGTGTGTATACTATTTGCCAAAAATTAAATTGTGCTGTATAATTTTCTTCTCTCATTTAATAACACACATATCTTTTTCTCCATATCATTAAATAGTCTTTGTAAACATGATGGCTAGTGGCTAAATGATATTCTCTTCCATGGATGTACCATATGTATTTAAGCAATTTCTAATGATCAGACATTTAATAGGTTTCCAATTTTTTGCTCTTGTGAACAGTGCTGCATATATGATAGTTATAGATGAATCTTGGCACATATTTATAATTATTTTCATTGGATGAACCCAAATGTAGAATTAGTAAGCCAATCTTTAAGTTTGCCCTTCCCTAGTCTGTGAACCCTGAAGGTCTTCCATCTTACTTTCTTATTTTAGTGAGTTTAAGACAAGAAGCTAGGTAAATCTGAAGTGATAAAACCTCAAAGTTCCATGATGATATTTCTAAAAGAGTTTAATGAACTAACACTAGATTGTCTAGGAAACTAGGTGGATGTGGTTAAAAGAGTAAAATAAAAATTTTTAAAAATTTTATTTACTTACTTGACAGAGAGAGAAAGAGAGCAGGGGGAGCAGCAGGCAGAGGGAGAGGGAGAGGCAGGCTCGTCTGAGCAGGGAACCCAATGCAGGACTGAGCCACCTAGGTGTCCCAAGAGTAAAATATTTTAATGGTCTTTAAAGGAAATCAAAAAATAACTCAAAATATGTCAGAGACCCAAATGTAAGAGCTAAAATCATAAAACTCTTACAAGAAAATATGAGTAACTCTTCATGACCTTGCATTAGGTAATAGTTTCTTACATAGGATGCTGAAATTTTTAAGCAATAAAAGAAAAACAAGAGTTTTGTACATCATCAAAATGTATACATTTTGTGCTAGAAAAGACCCTGTGCAGAAAGTGAAAACAAAACACCTAGAATGGAAGAAACTATTTGCAAATCTTATATCTGATAAGAGACTTGTACCCAGAATATATAAAGAATAATTACAGGGCACCTGGGTTGTTCAGTCCATTGAGCTAAGCATCTACCTTCAAGTCAGGTCATGATCCCAGGAGTCCTGGGATCCAGCAACGCATCAAGCTTCCCACACACACATCAGGCTCCCTGCTCAGCAGGGAGTTTGCTTCTCCCCCTCTTTTTGCCTCCCCTCCCCTTGCTTGTGCTCTCTCTGTCAAATGAATAAATAAAAAATCTTAAAAAAAAAAGAATAATTATACCAGAATAGAAAGACAATTAGTTAAAATAGGAAAGGATTTGAATAGCTGTTTCTACAATGAAGATAGAAAAATAGCCAATATGCACATGAAAAGATGTTCAACATTAGTCATTAAGGCAACGCAATCAAAACCACCATGAGCTACCACTTCATACTCAGTAGGATGGTTATAATAATTTAAAAAAAAAAACAGACTAAGAAAAAAAACCAGGGATGTAGAGAAATTGGAACCCTTCTATGCTACTTGTGGGAATGTAAAGTACTGCAACCATTTTGAAAACCAGTTTAGCAGTCCTGAAAAAGTTGAACCTAGAGTTACCATATGATCCAGTAAGTCCGCTGGATTTATATATACCCAAAAGAACTGAAAACATATATCCACACAAAAACTTGCATGAATACTCAGAGCAGCATAATTCATAAAGGCCAAAAAAGTGGAAACAATCCAATTATCCATCAGGTGATGAAGAGATAAACAAAATGTGCTATATCCCATACACTAGAATATTACTCAGGCATAAAATACAATGAAGTCCTAATGTGTATTCTTCAACATGGATGAAACTTGGAAACATGCTTAGTGGAAGAAGTCAGATATAAAAGGAAACATACTGTGTGATATGAAATAATCAGAATAGACACATGTGTAGAGATAGAAAGTGGATTTGTGTTTGCTCAGGGGCTGGAGGAGAAGAGGAGATTAGGGAATGATGTTTAACACGTAAGGAGGTTCTTTTTAGGAAGATAAAAATGTTCTGAAATCAGATTGTGGTGATGTGCACAACCGTGAATATATATTTAATGACTTGTATACTTTAAAAAGATCAATTTAGAAAAGATGACAGTTTTGGAATCTGTCACAATTAGATGTCATAATCTTCTGATTATTAACTGTGTGTGTTAGCTTGATGGCTAACGGATACCCAGAGAGCCAGTAAACATTATTTCTGACTATGTAAGGATGTTCCTGGAAGGGATCAACATTTAAATCAGTGGACTGAGTAAAGACAATCTGCCCTCACCAATGGGGGTGGGCAACATCTAACCTATTAATGGTCAAGAAGAATAAAACAGAAGAAAGGGCAAATTCTCTCTTTTTTAACTTGTTTGGTCATCTTCTTCTACCTTAGGAAGTTAAAGTTCCTGGTTCTCTGGGCCTTTGGACTCCAGGACTTACACCAACAGCACCTACTCCCCACTCCATCCGTCACCTCACCCCTCAGCCACACTCTTACTGTGTATGCACTGGAGAATCTTGAAGGTTTCAAAGGAGGGAGGTGACAAAGCCCTTAGGGAGATTCTTCAGGTTGCCATGTATGAGGTAATCATAGAATTAAGAGACTAGAGGCAAGTTAGTGAGAAACCTATTATCACAATTCAGTGGAGAGATAATAAAAGCGGGGGGGGGGGATTGTAGTGATGGAGGTAAATGGAAAAGACATTATAGATACAGACCAACCAATTTGGAAACTAGCTGAAGAAACACAGGAGAGGGTGGATCAGGGCAAAAATGATATTCTAGAGGTGTTGTTAACTCAAAGTAGAGACACAGGCAGAAAAGCAGACTTGGAATGGACGGCGTTTTTTTTAATATTTGGAGCATATTGAGTTTGAGGTCCCAAAAGGAAATGAACTAGAAATATTTGCCAGGAAGTTGCAGGGCGGGATTTCAATGTGAAGAGTCTGGACTAAAAATATTCAATGAGTTAGCAGCATAGGAGTAGTAGTTGAAGCTGCAAGGTTGTTAAAAGAGAATATATAAAGAAAGGTGTGATCCTTGTGCAAATCCACATCTACAGAACTGGAGGGGAAAGATACTAAGACTTGGTCAGAGAAGTCCTTGATAGAACTCTAGGCTGGAATACCCTGGAGAAGTAGGAAGGGGACAATGACCCTATGGAATCCGTGGACTACTAGTTTGGTAACTATGGTGCAAGTCATCCTTGGATCTTGTAGATTTGGCAGAATGATTAAGGTGAAATCCAAATAACAAGGAAGTATGGGGTGAAAGAAGAGCGACTATAGAGTAGTCTAAACATACATTAGACAGTGACGCGTTAGACAGGTACTTTATTTGATGGGGAATCAGAGCTTGTTTTTGGACAGAAGGATCAAAAACAGAGAGTGAGAGAGAGAGCAAGAGAGAGAGAGAGAGATTAAAGATGCAAGGCAGTTGAAATAATGCTCAGTCTTGACAGAAGATTGAGCTATGCCAGAAGAGGCACTAAGAAAGGAATGGGACTCCTAGGTTTGGGGCAAAAAGTCCTTACCAAATAAGGAAGAATAAATATTGTTTAAATATCATTTAAACAGTGAAAAATTGTAAGCTTAAATATGATACAAAGCATAGAGGTAGACATGACTACTTGAATGAAAAGAAAGAACAGTGTTAAATATTATGCCATTGATGTTTAAAATAAATACATTAAGTGTGTTTATATATTAAACAAACTGGATACTTTCACAATATGTAATCTTTATTTTTTAAGTCAGAAGTTGTGCTTTGCATACAAAGAAACAAATAATACAATTGTATTGATTTAAAACTCCCAACATAATACCTCTATGGGGTATGTTGGTATACTCAATATAAAGCTCTAAATAGGATGGTCAAAGCAAAAGAACAAATATAGACCTACCTTTCACAAAAAGTAAATCAAAATGATGACTAACTTAAATGCAAAATGTAAAACTCTGACACTTCTGGTTAATAACATAGAAAAGAGTTGTCTGGGTGGTTCAGTGGTTAGGCACCTGACTTTGGCTCAGGTCATGATGTCAGCATCCTGGGATCTGGCCCCACCTTGGGCCTCATGCCCAGCAAGGGGTCTGCTTGTCCTTCGGCATCCCTTCCCCGCTTGTGAGCAAGGACACACATGCACTCTCCCTACCTCTCAAATAAATAAATAAAATCTTAAAAAGAAATAACATAGGAGGAAGTTTCAGTGACCTTGTGTTTGCTGATGATTTCTGAGATACACACTAAAAGTACAATCCCGAGGGGGGAAACAAACCTGTAAGTTGATTATCATTAAAATTACAAACTTCTCCCATAGACTGGGAGAAAATACTTGTAAAACATATCTGATAAAAGACTTATATCCAAAATATACAACGAACTCATTTTTTAAAAAAATATTTTATTCATTTATCTGACACAGAGAGAGAAAGAGAGAGTGTGTGTGTGCTCACAGCAATACAGCAGAGAGAGAGAGGGAGAAGCAGCCTCCTGGCTGAGCAGGGAGCCTGATATGGGACTTGATCCCTGGGATGAGGATCAGAGCCAAGGGCAGACACTTAACCAACTGAGATACCTAGGCGTCTTATATAAAGAACACTTAAAACTCACCAATAAGAGGGATGCTTTGGTGGTTCAGTTGGTTAAACATCCAGCTCATGGTTCTGGTTCAGGTCATGATATCAGGTTGTGAGATCAAGCCCCAAGTTAGTCTCTTCGTTCAGCAGGGAGTCTGCTTAAAGATTCTCTGTCCCTCCCTCTGCCCCTCCCCCTGCGTGCTCTCTCTCTCTCTCTGCCTCTCTCAAATAAACAAATCTTAAAAAAAAAAAAAAAAAACACCTCACCAGTAAGAAAACAAATAACACAGTTTAAAAATGGGCAAAAGATCTGAACAGACATCTCAACAAAGAATATATACAGATTTCAAATAAGGATATAAAAGAGATGCTCACTATCATGGCATTAGGTAATCGCAAATTAAAACGTGTTATCATCATACATCTATTAAAATAGCTAAAACCCAGAATGCTAACAGTATCAAATACTGGCAAGGATGTGAAGCAACAGGAACTCTGCAAAATGGTATAGCCACTTGAGAATACAGTCTTGTGTTACTTCCAGAGTTAAACACAGGCCTACCGTACAATGCAACAACTGTTCTCCTAGATATTTACCCAAATGAGCTAAACACCTATATCCATACAAAAATCAACATACAAGTGTTTATCACACCCTTTTTCTCAATGTCAAAACTTGGAAGCAACCAAGATGCATGTTAAACATATGGATAGCACAGATTTTAAGTGTGCATACATTTTTAAGCAATAATTAGAAAATTTAAATCATCTAGACAAATTTTTCTTTTAAACTCATTACATGCATAAACATTCTAAACATTTTAATCATATAATAATGCATCAGTTGGACTGCGATTGATTGAAAGAAGTATAAATCCCACACTTTTTCCTCTCACATAAAAATCCAGACTCTGTCCTCATCCAAAAAAATCTCCTTCCTGCTCACCCTTTAGCTATCCCTACACTGTTGCCCTTTTCCTCACAGTTCAAGATGAAAGCTAAGGCTCCAGTCATCACATCCACATTCTAGTCAGCAAGACAGAGGAAGGGATGAAAAGGTGAAGAGCAATAAACAACTGCCTTTTTAAAATTTTGATTCTAATATAGTTAAAATACAGTGTTCTATTACTTTCAGGTGTACAATATAGTGATTCAACAATTCTATATATTACTCAGTGCTCATTATGGTAAGTGTACTCTTAATTCTCTTCACCTATTTCACCTGCCCCCCCTATACCTCCCTTCCGGTAGCCATCAGTTTGTTTTCTGTATTTGAGAGTCCATTTGCCTCTTTCTTGTCTTGTTCATTTGTTTTGTTTCTTAAATTACACACATGAGTGAAATCATATGGTATTTGTCTTTCTCTGACTGGCTTATTTCACTTAGCCCTACACTCTCTAAATCAATCCATGTTGCAAATGGTAAGATTTCATTCTTTTTATGATTGAGTAATATTCCATTGTGCACATATATATACCACATCTTCTTTATCTGTTCATCTATGGTTGGACACTTGGGTTGCTTGCTTATCTTGGTTATTGTAAGTAAAATGTTGTAGTAAACATAAGGGTGCATATATCCTTCTGAATTAGTGCTCTTGTATTCTTTGCATAAATAGTGGAATTACTGGATCATATGATAATTCTGTTTTTAATTTTTTGAGGAATTTCCATACTATTCTCCACACCAGTTTGCATTCCTACCAACAGTGCACAAGGGTTCCTTTATCTCCACATCCTTGCCAGCACCTGTTATTTCTTCTTTTTTTCTTTAATTCAATTTAATTAATATATAGTGTTTTATTAGTTTCAGAGGTAGAATTTAGTGATTCATCAATTGCATATAACACCCAGTTCTCATTACATCATGTGCCCTCCTTAATACCCATCACCCAGTTACCCATTTCCCCACTTTCCTCCCCTCTAGCAGCTCTCAGTTTGTTTCCTAGACTTCAGTGTCTTTTATGGCTTGTGTCCCTGTTTTCATTTTATTTTTCCTCCTCTTCCCCTATGTTCATGTTTTGTTTCTTAAATTCCACATGACTGAAATCATACATTTGTCTTTCTTGACTTATTTCACTTACCACAATACCCTCCAGTTCCATCCGAGTCATTGTAAATTGCAAGATTTCATTGTTTTTGATGGCTGAGTAATATTCATTATATGTATTATATGTGTGCATATCAGATATATGTGTGAGATAGATAGACAGATAGATGATAGATAGATCACATCTTCTTTACCCATTCATTTGTCAATGGACATCTGGGCTCTTTCCATATTTTGGCTATTGTAGACATTGCTGCTATAAACATTGCAGGGCATGTGTCCCTATGAATCACTATGGTTGTATCCTTTGGATGAGGACCTAGTAGTGCAATACCTAGGTCATAGAATAGCTCTGTTTTTAACTTTTTAAGGAATCTCCATATTGTCTTCCAGAGTGGCTGCATTTTTTATCTTTTTTATTTCTGCCATTCTGACACATATGAGGTGATATCTCATTGTGATTTTGATTTGTATTTCTCTCATGATGAGTGATGTTGAACATCTTTTCATTTACCTATTGGCCATCTGTATGCCTTCTTTGGAGAAATGTCTCTCTGTATATTCTGTCCATTTTTAATCAGATTTTTTTTGGCTCTTGAGTTGTATAAGTTCTTTGTCTATTTTGGATATTAACCCTTTATCACATATGTCATTTGCAAATACCTTCTCCCATTCTGCAGGTTGCCTTTTAGTTTTGCTGATTGTTTCCTCTGCTGTGTAGAAGCTTTTTAGTTTGATTTAGTCCCAGTAGTTTATTTTTGCTTTTGTTTCCCTTGTCTCAGGAGATACACCTAGAAAAATATTGCTTCAGCTGATGTCATAGAAATTGTGCCTGTGCTCCCCTTTAGGGTTTCTATGGTTTCTGGTCTCACACTCAAATATTTTTTCTTGTGTACAGAAAAAGAATTGCACATTAACTGTTGTGGTTCATGGTAGGTAAGATTATCAGTGTTATATTTCCTTGCTTTGGTGGTTTGTTCTGTTTTGTTTTGTTTTGTTACTTTCCTGTTGGAGCATGGAGACCCACAGGCTAATAGACTGTGTGACTACAGCCGCATCAACATGGCTCTGGTTTACTTATTGGCATGAAGGAAGGCAACATAACCCTGAGGCACCCAATTCAATTAGTATTGGTTTTTCACTTCACAGTCATTTCTTTCCTAACATGGGCTTGACATGCTTTCAGCAACAGAGGCCAAAGCCTTCCACTCACAGGCTTTAGTTCAGACACACCTTCCTGATCACATTCCTCATGGAGGTTCGTCGAGGCACATACAGGACCTCACATTCCCCACACGACACAGACCATCGCTTGAAAAGTACTTCTGGCCTAGTGGCAGAGTCGGCAGGACTAGGAAAGGCTTTAGGATATTCATTTGCAAGAGAGGATGAGTTTCTTTCTCAGAGTGTGCTGCAACCAGACACAGTACCTCTCCTTTGCAGACACTCTGCTGTTCCAGTCGTACACGCTGCCGTTGAGTTCTATGTGGAGTTCTAGGAGCGGACGTCTTCTGGAGGGAATGAGAAAGGCAGAAATTAATGCCATGCAAATATCAAAGAGGAGATGGATTGTCATTAGGGTGAAAGGAGCCAATGGATGTGACAGTGCATTGAAATTACTCCTTTTTAAATGCTCTACGAGCTGCTTAGTGAGTGATCCATCCAGTTGACAGCAGTATGGCCCAGTGACCACAGCGTCCTCACCCAAGGGGCAATGGAGTCTTATCCTGGAGACACTCCAGCCACATGATAATGCACCTAGGTCATCTATGCATATGCAGGATGGATACCATGGACACTGCTGGCCCATGGAAAGCCCAGTTGTTTCTACTATACTCCCATCCTTGCTGCTGCTCCATGACTGAAGGGGTTGGGGGGGGGTGGGTGCCACAGCCCATGCGATATTTTCCTGGGGTCCCCAGAGCTACCACAGAATGCATTTCACACATGGCTCCGAAATCTCATTCTAAACTAATGAGGGGACAACTGAAAAAGGACCGCTAGCCTTACATGGAAATAATTTTCTTAATGAAAACCAGATCCCCAAGGTTTGCCTTAGAAAAGTATTCTTGGGCGCCTGGGTGGCTCAGTGGATTAAAGCCTCTGCCTTTGGCTCCGGTCATGATCTCAGGGTCCTGGGATCAAGGCCCACATCGGGCTCTCTGCTCGGCAGGGAGCCTGCTTCCTCCTATCTCTCTTCCTGCCTCTCTGCCTACTTGTGATCTTTCTGTCTGTTAAATAAATAAATAAAATATTAAAAAAAAAAAAGAAAAGTATTCTTGGCAATCAACATCAGATATGCCCGTTTAACAAAGAGTTGCCCGACATGGGGAGTCAGGTATTATTTTCCACCCATTAAGCTGTCAAGACAGGAAATAAAAGAGCATGCGGTGTCGGGCAGAATTCGGGGACACGGGCACTCACATGCAGAGCGGGTATAACTGTCCTAGAGGACAATCTGATAAGATGCAGCCAAGCCTTTAAAAATGCATGTCGTTTGACACAGCAAATTCTTCTTCCGGGAATTTTCCTCAAGAAAACAGTATGGATACACACAAACACTGAGCTACAAAGATACTGAATGCTTTCCTTTTATGAAAGCAAAACACCTTCCAGTGATCGAAAATGGGTCAAGTAAATTATGCCACAGCCACATTCTGGACTGCTCCATAGACATTGAAATGATGCTGATGACGACTGACATGTAAAATGTATGTGATACACTGTTACACCAACTAAAGACAGGTTATAAAGTAATAGTAGATCAGATTCCATTTGGGTTTGAAAAACATTCAGATACGATTGTGCAGGTATCCAAAAAAGATCTGGAAGGCAATACACCAAGATGTGGCTAACAGAGACTGATGCTAATAAGTAGGACCATAACTGCTCGTTATAGTCTGCTTTCAGGTATTTAAATTTCATAGGCTTTTTTTCCAATAAGGAGGATGTACTGCTTTTGTAATAAAAAAAACCCAGACAATTAAAGATATCTTTATTTTGAAGAACAAGATCCAAACTACAAGCTGACTAGCAAGTGACCTTCTGAAGCACAAAGCATTCATGAAACATGCCTCTTCCTAAGGCAATCCCAAGAGGGAATGAAAAATCCTTTCCTCCCTGAAGACAAAATCATCAAAGGTGGCACAGTGGTTGTCTCCACCTTGGTAGCAAGAAAAGCGACAGGTGGTCCAGGGGTGGGCCACAGCCTACCCAGTGGGCTCACCTTTCTTTCCCCAGTTTCTGGGAAAGGCACTGCAGGTACAACGACGGAGAGCTGGAGGACCGTTCCAACAGGGACACATCCGCCTTGCACAGGCTCCAGAGGAAGTCAGCTTCTCGGTGAATGGTACACGGCCCAGGGTGCTTGGCTTTGGAGTCCACGTTGTTGACCGCTGGTCCATCCACCTCCAGCAAGCTGCTGTTGTCCAGAGGGTCCTCTGACACCACATAGTTCTGAATAAAAAAGAGCTTTGGCTTCCCTAAGAGAGAAGGGCACATGTCTCCCATGAACATCCTCCTGATCTGATCCAAAGGGAGCCCTGAGTGTGTCTGATCCACGCCAAAGACACTGTGGGAGCCGCCTCGGCTCACCAGGACGCACACAAAGCTGTCGTACTCCTGGTGTTGGGGCATGCGGGCAACTTGGCGAAGAACCTGGATTATCCTTTCCACGCTCAGATACACGAAAGACTGGACTTCATAGCCCAGGGAAGTAAAGGTGTCCCGAAGAAACTCTGCATAAAATAAACAAACACACACAGAAAACAACACTAGCATGAAAAAAGCTTCAGAGACACTGGGTAGCAATCCTAAGCACAGTGGATCTCCGCTACTTATTCATCACTGCTTTTGTGCCTGTTTTAAGGTCTTGAGGGACCCAAGCACAGAGCAGGAAGAAATCAACCTGAAACACATGACGATCATGTCCCAGGTTCTGTTACTATCTGTCCCTGCCAGAGGCTACCTCCTCATCTGGCCACAGGCACAGACTGAGCCCACTTCTAGTCCAATGCAACCAAAGGGGGGACAAAACTTCTTCTCTTCAACCAAAACAAAGTTGGGGATTTTTTCAAAAGGCTTTTTCTTAAACTAATCCACAAGTGTGTAGGAAATGGGTGTGTGCAGAACGTAGATCCAAATCTAGATCCAAATGGCTGGCCCAGGTCACAAGTTCCCTCATCTCCACAGGCTGTGGGCTGATACAGGGGCCCCTATATCAAAGTGGTGACCATTTCCAGACTCCCCAGTTCCTCTCATGACCTGCTTGCCAGTGTTACCTCTGACTGAGCAGTGGGAGCCCTTAGCCAAGGTTCCCTGCAGTGCCCCCAAGAATTCCTCTCCTAGCTTCCAGGAATCCTGGATTGACTTTACCTGCAGAAACAGTGAAAGGCAGTGGAAAAGGCAGACTTTATGCCAGACGAGCCTGCCTTCTAACACTGACCTTACCACACCTGTGGGCTGCATGACTTTCAGAAGTGGGTCTCCGGAGTGTTAAATGGGAGTGATGATACCCCACCCTGTGAGCGTGAAGTGAGGATTAAATGAGATAAAGCAAATAAAGCTTCTGGGGCTCTATTCCCTTTAAAAAAAAAATCTTGTTTCTACCTTCTAGAGATTTCTAAAGCATACCCAGTCCGTTTCTTTCCCATCTGCTCAGTTTGCCTTCATCAGAGAAGTAAATACAATCTCCTGCTTTGTTATATCTAATAGCAGAGACAGACATCTTTCTCTTCCTCATTAAAAATCCCACATC
Source organism: Spilogale gracilis (assembly GCA_004023965.1). Taxonomy (NCBI): domain Eukaryota; kingdom Metazoa; phylum Chordata; class Mammalia; order Carnivora; family Mephitidae; genus Spilogale; species Spilogale gracilis. Next base: position 43,459 of record PITA01011214.1, on the reverse strand, counting down.
CCTTTGAGGAAGCCATTAAGTTTCTGTTCCCTGTCTGAGAAATGCCTCCACTTCTTAGTTCAGCGGCAGAGCAGAAAAACTGTTATTCCTAAGCTAAACAGACTTCTCCAAACTCAGATTGTTATGCAAACTCTTAGCCAACTTTTCTGGATTTCTCTCCATGTCTCATGACTGTGTACCCACCTCTCTTCATCCCTGGGGGTATGGTCTTAAATTAAACAACACACCAGTAATTAGAACAGACAGAACTTCTACACAAAAGGGCCCCATTTCATATCAGTGCAGGCATCACAGGAAAGAGAGGTAAATGACTCCCCTGAAATTACCGCATAATGATTTGGCACAAATTTTCAACTCTCTGCATTAAATGGGAACAACATGATGTTGTTCAAAGATTCATAGCTTCCACCAAGAACTTCAGCCTTCTTGCCCTGCAAACTTTACCAACCCCTAATAAACTACAAAAGTGAAAATTAGCTATTGCAATTTCTCTTCTGGCTTCTCAACAGGAAATAGGAAGAGAAAGATAGAAAAAAAAAAACCCACCACAACCTTGAGTAAACAAAAAGCTGGAAAAACCAGTCACTGGACAAATAAGAGCTCTCTTGAGTGGTCTTAGTTTAATTTACCCAGCCCACGGGCAGTACCTGAATACGTCCACATTGGGTCTAATAGAACTTCCCACTCAGAGGAGCTGGGATTAATCATGGCCCCACATCTATGAAATATAGCACTTTTAAGTATGTCCACAGATTCTTTCCTTCCTTAAAAAGAGTGTAATTCCCTTCCCCTTGCATGTGGACCATACTTGGTAACCCATTTCTAATGAATAGGGCAAAAGGAATACTATGTGACTTCCAAAGTTAGATTGCAGAAAGAATACAGGCTCTGGTTGACTTTCTCTCTTCTGAACAGCTCACTCTGGGGGGAGCCAGCTACCATGGCGTAAGAACACTCAAGCAGTCCTGTGGAGAAGCTCACATGGAGAACTAATGTTTTGTTTTGTTTTAAAGATTTTATTTATTTATTAGACAGAGAGATCACAAGTAGGCAGAGAGGCAGGCAGAGAGAGGAGGAAACAGGCTCCCTGCTGAGCAGAGGGCCCAACGCGGGCCTCGATCCCAGGACCCTGAGATCATGACCTGAGCGGAAAGCAGAGGCTTTAACCCACTGAGCCACCCAGGCGCCCAAGAACTAAGGTTCTGCATCAACTTCACAGCCACATAAGCGAGCGACCTGAGAGGATCCTTCAGTCCCTGTCAAGCCTTTGGATGACCCCAGCTGCACTTCAACCACAGTCTGCCAAGAGACTCTGGGCCAGCACAGCCCAGCTAGGCTATTCCTAAATTCCTGCTCCACAGATCCTGCTCTATCTGTGAAAAATAGAACTAAATAAATATTGTGGCTTTAAGCCACTAAATTTTGGAGTGATTTGCACACATTCTCAGATAAATAATTCACCAGGTAAATCAGGAAAAGAGAATGATAATAACCATTACTTAAGGATACTTTTCATCTGGCCCACAGGTTAAGTGTGGGAAAAAAAGAATTATATATCACATAATAACGTAGAGATATAAAGAAGGTGCCAATCTCCTTAAAAACCTTATGATAAACAAAAATTATGAGGGAAATGAAGGACATGATACACAGGTTGCTGGCAAACCTAATAAGAGCTCACTCATCCCCGCAGGATCTCAGTGTGGTAGAAAAGGCACTGCCCCCTGGCCTTCACCTCAGCAGGTGTAGGCAAGCCGTCTATGCCCGGTACTGTGTTCAGTTGGAACACAGGACTGGACAGAGAGCATTCAGACAAGGACCCCTGTTCCAGCCCTACCATTGTATTCCCAAGTCTTCTAGGACTCACATGTCATGGCGTATTCATTCCTCTAGGGGGCAGAAGCAAACAGGGAAATACCAGACTGAGCTATTGTTTACGCCTCTGACTCACTTCCCTCAAAACCCTCTCTTCCCTAGAAGATTTCCTCCCTTATCAAAGTCCCCGAAACAAAGCCAGAGTCTCTCTTTCCATGGCTTTGTGCAGGGGTCAGGGACAGAACAAGGGCTGTCCCGTGCCTTCCATCTCTTTCCTATTTCTGGGTTCCCTGTGGGTTCTGGCAAGAGTGGGGGGCTGTCACAGCAGTGAGCAGGCAGCTGCAAGGGGCCAGCAAAAGAGGAACCAGTCTTGGAATCCCAAGATCTGAGTTTAAATCCTGGCTCCTCTATCTGTCTGCCGGGTCTGAACCTTGTCTGGTCCTGGAAAAACTAACTTACGCCAACAGAGAGTTTAGGAAGGGGATGGGAATCTGACGTCTGGGGCTGGAAGAGCTTACCTAATAGAACAGGAGAAAGAAGAATAAAGGGGAGGTGAAACCAAAAACGTGGCAGATCCCCCAAAGCCAATAAAAACATCAATTTGGAGGGAACTCAGACCAAGATGAAGCCTCCATTAAATATCCCTCTGGCAGCCCAGTCACCTCAGAACACACAGCCCAAAGTCATTGTAGTCGCGATTTCCCATAATGTCACATCTTTCCTCTAGCAGATAGGGAGGATTGATGCTAGCTGGCATTTGCAACTTTCTTTCTTGGGCCAGGAAGAACATGGATATAGCCACTCTGATTTATAAGATCAAGGAAGTAATGACACTGAGTTGAACAAATTAACTGTCTTCGTTTATGCATCTGTAATTAATGTGATTAATACTAACGCCTATACCATGTTCTTCAAAAGATGCCTGTGAGGATCTGGTGAGATGTCTGTAAAGACACTTTGCAAACTGTGAGTGCTTAGTCAAATGTAAAATATTAATTTTAAAGAAAAAGGCAGGGGCATCTGGGTGGCTCAGTCGGTTAAGCGTCTGCCTTCCACGCAGGTCATGATCACAGGGAGTCTGCTTTGCCCTCTCCCTCTTCCTTCTGCTCCCCATGTTTGTACTCACTTACTCACTCTCTCTCTCTCTCTGACAAATAAATAAAATCTTTTTTTAAAAAAAGGAAAAGAAAGGCAGCCATTTCTCCATAAATCATGGTGCCTGCAGCACATCTCTCTCATGGAAGCTTCTCCTTAGAAGGGACCTCCACAGGGAGTCTCCGTAGCCTACATTAAAATGGGTTGGGAGCCGTCAGATTCTGTATCCCATTTTTCACAGTAGCTGCCTTGTCATTTCCTTCAAATAGGGGAAGAAAAACTTGGATGCTGAGTCTGGAAAATAAAACTTCAACGACTGCAGAAGTCACACTTCCCCTTCCGCCCAGCCTTGGAAACCCCAGTCCTGACCCAGCCCCATCTATGTAATTCTCAAGTTCCCAGAATGATGAGTTTTCATGTGGCCTTGTAGTTAGGACAAGGGCTAGGGTCAGCACCAGCCAGAAGGTTTGGGGGCTATTGAGATGAAATCCAAAAAAACTAAATACAGGAAAAAGTCATGACGCCATTCATTTACTTTGTTTTCTCTAAATGAGTTCACGTTGGGGTGTCTAGCTGGCTCAGGCAACAGAGCATGTGATCATGAGTTCAAGGCCCACCTGGGGTGTAGAGATTACCTAAAAATAAAATCTTAATACAAAGTAAATTTAAATGAGTTTGCATTAATCTTGACACAATCTATAAAAAGAAGTCCATTAAATCAATATATAGAATAAGAAAGATGAAGTGCTTCATTGGTCTATTTACCACTACTTAATGAGCACCTTGTACGAGCCCAGTTCTAATTATAATAAAGCATACAAATGTGGGCACTTGGGTGGCTCAGTTGGTTAGGTCATGATCTCAGCATCCTGACCTGGAGTAGGCTTCCCTGCTCAGCAGGAAGCCTGCTTCTCCCTCTCCCTCTGCCTGCCGCTCCCCCTGCTTGTGCTCTCTTGCTCTCTCCCTGTCAAATAAAAAAGAAATAGAATCTTAAAAAAAAAAAAAAGCATACAAATGGGACACAAGTTGGGCAGGATATTCTTAGTGAGAAGGGGAATTCTGAGGTCGAACATAAATGTGAAATGTAACATTAAGACTTAAATAAGTTTCTTTTCAGGAGGACTGCTCAGTCTTTAAGACCAATATGCAAATCTCCAAAGGAGGAACAAACTATTCATTTCTCAAATTCACTTGACCCCAAAACTCATGATTTAAAAAGTTCCTCTTCCTATGTTGCAGAAACACTGTACTTCATGTTGAGAAACACAGATGAGGTACCTGCCCTTCAAGGAGCCTACCATCTGGTTGGGGAGCTTATAAATAGGCACAGAATAATGACTGATAATGTCACACAGTACAGTGGGGTTGTGGGGAAAAGAAGCAGTCAGAAGAGGGAACATCAGTCCAGTCTGAGACACCTGCACATGAGACTGCAGTAAAGGTATAATTTAGGCGAGGGCCCGACAAAACACAAGAAAGGGGAGGACCCCCCCCCCCAAGTAGGGGGATGATTATAAACAAGGACAGAAGAATGAGTGAGTTAGGAAGCGGGTGGTAGAGTCAGCCTCTGGAAGTCTGACTTCCATTTATTTCCATAGACCAGTCAAGGGGTTTTAACAGACAATCTACATTCACTCAAAATTATAAATTACCTTTTAGAAATCCTCTTTGTAAGTACAAATGGTTACTAGTAATTTCTTCTGGACTAGCTTTTCTTAGGAGAAAACAGTATCAATAATAAGCCTGTCTATTGCCTATCAGAAGCTTAGAGCCTACCTCAGTCAGCCTCAAAGTTCTCTTCCCCAAAAGCCCTGAAAACGTTCTTTTTCCTGATTCATTTTGTGGCAAAACCTTTCCTGAACTGGTGAGAAGCTACTGATAGCCTTTATTCCACTCAGTGTGAATATCCATTCATCCTGCTGTAGAAATGGTCATGTATAGGCTCTAAGACCTTTACAAGTGTGGACTCACTCGCTTCTCCCAGCCTCCACAAGAGGTAGATCCTGTTATCTAACCATTTTATAGTAGAGAAACTGAGGGGTGCCTGGATGGTACAGTCCATTAAATGTCCCATTTGGGGGGCGCCTGGGTGGCTCAGTTGTTAAGCATCTGCCTTCAGCTCAGGGCTCAGGTCGTGATCCCAGGGTCCTGGGATCCAGCCACACATCGGACTTCCCACTCAGTGGGAAGCCTGCTTCTCCCTCCCTCACTCCCCCTGCTTGTGTTCCCTCTCTCACTGTGTTTCTGTCAAATAAATAAATAAAATCTTAAAAAAAAAAAAGTCTTACTCTTGGTTTCTGCTCAAGTCATGATCTCATGGGTCATGATCTCATGGGTCGTGGGATCAAGCCCACAGATCAGCCTCCACAGCCAGGAGGGAGTTTGCTTAAAGATTCGCCCCCTCTGCCCCTGCCCGTAACGTGTGCGCATGCGCATGCAAAAAAAAAGAAGAGGAGAAAATGAGGCTCACAGAAGCTAGGGAAATTGTCCAAGGTCACAAGCTAGGACATGACAGAGGCATGATTCAAAGCCACGAGTTATATTCCAGGATCCGCCTTTGACTATGCTCCTAGTAATACAGGAAAACACAAATACACATTTAGTCCTGATGCACAAGAGGCCCAGAACTCAGCAAAGGAAGTAAACACAGACACTGGGTTTAAGTCACAAATTCACAGCAGCTCATGGTTTTATGATCTCTTTATACAACAGATATACATCCTGCAGTTGGGAACATTTTGCCAATGAATGAAACAAAACTGATTATAATAGAAAGTGGAAGACAAATATTCTCTTTTAAAGCAGGAAGTTACTCATTGAGGAAATATTCTCCTATTCTTATACTGGTACTAATGGCTAAGAAAGAAAGGACACGCATCTATAGCTGAGGAGACAACATGTCTCACATCTAACCAAAAATAGGACTTGAGAAAAATGAGATCATATCTGAAATCCTGGGAAATTCAACCTAATATTTGCTAATTTGACCTTCTCTTAGGTTCTCTTTCCATAGAACTCCCCATGGTAACATTTTAAGTGAGCCTAAAAGACAGATCTGACTCATTCCAAGAATTCTGAAAAGCAAGAACTGTGGACATGTGATCATCAACTCTTCTGAGGGAGAGATAAATAATTAAACATGTTCTTTCACAATGAGATTCTTATTCTCTCTGACGCATCACCCATGACTGATTCAGTTTGAATAAGACATCCAACCACAATTGAGCAAGAAAATCCGTTCAGATCCAAACGAGAGTAACACACAAGGAGTACAGACCGAGGCTGACGAAACAAGGGCAGGTGGCAGAACGAAGGAGCACACTGCCTCTAAGTGAACACACATTTCTAATATTTTTAATCTTTCCCCAGAAAAGCTTTCATAATCTAGCTATATGAAGTGAGCAGACATCTGATAACATGGAAGCCAGAAAGCCTTCCATTTTATCTCCTAATCTGGATCCCAGGTCTCCTCCCAGCCGCATCGAGCATGAAAAAGCAAGACTGAAGCTCCCCAACTTTCAACCAATCACACTTCTGTGCCAGAGACAATGCCGTGTGCTCCCCAAATCCCCTTCCCTTTCCTTCCTGGCACACAACCAGGCTGAGTTCCTTGTCTGTCACAGTCAGGTGAGGCCCCACGAGGGAGTTCAACCAATGGAATGTGGGTGGCAACGAGGCACCACACTTTTAGGACGGGTCTCTAAACTCTCTGGTGAAGTCCTCCATGCACTTCCTTCATCCACCAACCCGGATACAGAGGATCGTGTGCAAAACCCCAAAGCTTCAGATGATGACGTCACTGAATGATCACATGGAATAAAGCTCACTCCAGCCTGAAGCACATGAGGCTGTGACACAAGTGAGAAAGCACCCCTCGCCATGGAAGGCACAGACTTCCGCCATGGTTTGTTGTAATAACTAGTGTTGGTCACTGATGAGCACAGCTTGTCTGGGCCGTGACCTCAGACTGTGGGCCATCGGTTAATCCGCAGTGTCCATACCTACCTGTGTCATTGCCAATGCAATCAATTATCAGGCAGATTCCTAAGGGCTTACTCTGCATCCTGTAGGTCTCTTCTGGAATGTGCTGGAAAGGAAAGCAGGGATTGTTAAAAACTCCAGACACTGTTCGGTTTCCATAAGGTCCCACACACATACCATCTTTTCTTCTGGATTTCCTCAAACTTTCTGTTGCCAGGTGAGTCATTCAGACTCACACAGCCTGAAGTCACCACAGCTGACATTTCCCATTAATTTCACTTTTTTTTCTCTATTTCGGAATGTGCTGAAGACAAGCTGTCTCGGTTTTTAATTTTAATGAAAATCAAAGTCTCTTTACACATGACTGATGTCTAAGGATGAAGACAATTTAAAGCTGAGAGAAAGAATGGGTCATATGTTTCCACAGTAACCTGAAGTTATACAAGTGGTATCTTTCCAAACCAGTACAAAAGGTGATGGAGAAGGGGTTTTAGCCTTTAAAAAAAGAAGCCAGAGCAAGTTCACTGTCACTGCTTACTAATATATTCAGCAATACCTCGGCTGAGAAGAGAACTGCCGCTCTGGAATTTTCCCACATTCCAAAGTTCACAAATACAATCCACACCAGCATCTTTCTCTGGGGATCCAAGCTTCCCCTTTAGGAGAATGGCACTCTCAGCATCTTATTCTTGTCCCAGAGAATGATTAACAGACAGATATCTTAAAGAAGCCAGTGTTCTCCACAGATACTATGCATACAATACAATAGCAACTCAGATCATTTGTTCTGTACCCGTGGTAGAAATGCTTCTGATTTCTGGATGGACGCCTTCACTGATTCTCCTGGGGGATGAGAGAGAAAGCATTTACAAAGCTGAAGGAGAACTGAGCCCATTCCCATGCTGTCTGGGTTTCTTTCTTTCTCAGCTATTTTCTTCCCTTATTTTCTTCCCCTTACTGTTTCTTCTTTGCTCAGCTCTACTCAGCCCCAAGGTTCCAACCTCACACTGAAGAATCAAAATGATAAGAAAATACAAGTCCCCGTGCTGTGCAGGAGTAGGTAGAAAAATTGCTTAAATCGCAAGGGAAAAAAGGCTCTCCCTTGCCCTTCTCCAGAGGAGGGCCAGGTGACTATGAATTTTTAAAGAGATAGGGAGACTCCAATGACCTCTCTACCAAGGAATATCCATAGCTTTCTTCCCTGTGCTGACACATGGGCAACACCTAGAGGGAACAGCCTTAGGGACTGCAGAGAAGGGAAAGTTTACTTGTATTGGTCGTTTGTGCAACAGATGACCATGTCGTCTTAGTCCAGTGGTATCAAGAGGTCGTAAAATAAAATGGCATCAGCAAGATAGAGGACAGTGAGCCTAGTAAATGTAGATTAGCCTAAAGCCAATAACATTAGGTAAAAATGACTTTATTAGCATAGAGGTGGAGAAACCACCAGTTTTGAAGTCATATATGGTTGGCTCAAACCCCAGCACCATCACTAAGGAGCTCTGTGATCTGGGGCAAAGTTTGTCTTAAGGTCTCTGGGTGTTTCTCTTTGTTTTGTTTTTAAGATCCCTAAGATGAACATACCAACATCTACTTTCTAAGCCTGTTACCAAAATGAGACTGTCTAAACAAGCAAATAAAATGCCAGCATTTGTAAGGTTTGGCAGAAATGAGTACTTTCAAGTGTCTAAGTTGAAATAGTCTTTTTAGGGGCACTCGGCTGGCTTAGTCAGTACAGCATGTGACTCTTGATCTTGGGGTTTTAAATTCGAGCCCCATATTGGGTGTAGAGATTGCTTCAAAAAAATAAAATATTTTTAAAAAGAAAGTATTTTTATTTTTATTTTTTAAAGATTTTTATTTATTTATTCATCTGAGAGAGAGATAGAGCACAAGTAGGCAGAGCGGCAGGTGGATGGAGAGGGCGAAGCAGGCTCTCCGCTAGGCAGGGAGCCCAATATGGGGCTTGATCCCAGGACCCTGGGTTCATGACCTGAGCCAAAGGCAAACGCTTAAGCAACTGAGCCACCCAGGTGCCCCAGGAAACAATCTTTTTAAAGGACAACTGACAATACCTCTTAAACCAACATTCTGCTTCTAGAAATTTATCCTAAGGAAATAATAGAGAAAGTATGCAAAAATATCTACCAAATATTTATTACAATGGCCTCAAACTAGAAAAATACTTAAGAACATAACACAATTTAAAAAAAAGAAAAATACTTAAAAATCCACCAACATGAAACAGGCCAAATAAATCATGGTACATATAATGGATACTATACATGTTAAAAAGGATAAGAAAGATCTTTATGTATTTGACATGAAAAGATATGCAAGCTATATTAAGTGAAAATGGATTATTGAATAATATAAATAATATTAATCCCACATACTTAACAATATGTATTTACGTGCATATGCTTACACATATGTATTCTTAAAAATAAGAGTTTAGAGGTATCTAAATCAAGTGTTAACAGTGGTCATCTGATACTTGGGATTAAAAGGAAATTGTCCTTTTTCCCTTTGTATTAAAGTGATCATGCATTAAAAGAACAATAAAAAAAATTGATGTAATATGCCTATCTCTGGTTAAGGCAGTTAGTAAGAACTTAATAAATTGTAGCGATTATGATCATCATCCAATCAAAATCTATTTGGAAGTCCAAATTAATATGAATGCTTTTTTCTTTACTAGCAAATAAACCACAGCCAGCCAAAAGTAGCTCCCTAGCTCTCTGAAGGACCACCACGGGTGTTGGGAGCCTCACCCATCTCACCTGTGTCATTACTTTTTTTTAATTTAAATTCAATTAGCCAACATAGAGTACATCATTAGTTTCCAGTGTAGAGTTCAATAATTCATCAGTTGCGTGCAATACTCAGTATCATTACAATTAAGGAGAAGCCTGCCATCAGAGCGTGTGCTATGGAAAGAACATCAATTTGTTTTTCATTCCTGTCCAAATCTACCAGGTCTCCTGTTTCCTTTTAAACAGCTTTCGGAATGCTAATTCTCACCACCTCGCCAGTGTTTTGAGAAACATGCTTCCACTTCAGGAACAGATCCACTTCTTGGTAGCTTTTGCTGGAGAGCAGAATACTAGGTAGGGAATGACAGGCATGAGCAGTGCCATCTGGTGAACTGGGCGAAATGCTTCTCGGTTTCTAGGTGCAGGCGGACAGCATGGAGGCTGACTCAGAAGATCTTGGCAAGGGGCCTGCCACAAATCAAGAAGGTTTCTATCGGGCCACTGCTCTGCTGGGAACATCCACGGTCGCCACTGCTTGCGTCGGACAAATACCAAACCCTTAAGGGACGACGGAGCCCTCCTTCCCTGGCTGTTGATCCCTGCCTCCTGGAGCTCTCAAGCACAGTCAGCTATGGTATAGTGTGGCACCGAGTCTCAGCCTTCACCTCAAGGACTGAAGACACGCAAAAGAAATATACTTTTTAAAAATGACATTATGGGATCAAGTGCTGATGTTTTAAGGGAGAAGACAGATCAATGGGTTAGAATGACTAGTTTTTTATTGTATTTTTTCTTTCTTTTTAGGAGTAGGAGATGTCATCTGTAGAGTATCTGGATTTATTAAATGAGCTAGAGAACAGGGACACCTGGGTGGCTCAGTTGGTTAAGCGTCTGCCTTGGGCTCTGGTCATGATCCCAGGGTCAGGGGTTTGAGCCCCGCATAGGGCTCTCTGTGTAACAGGGAGTCTGCTTCTCCCTCTGCATACCACCCTCCTGCTTGTGTTCTTTCTCTCTCTCTCTGACAAATAAATAAATAAGTAAATTCTTTTTTTTAAAAATGAGCCATAAAACAATATCTTAGTAACCTTTCTTCTTCCTGCTGCCAGATATTGGTTTAACATAATTCGTTATCATGGCTAGATTAATGTTTAACATAGCCTGGTTATAGTTCCATTTCAAGAATAAATAGCACATCTCTTAAAAATATAGCCAAGGGTACCTGCATGGCTCAGGGGGTTAAAGCCTCTGCCTTCAGCTCAGGTCATGATCTCAGGGTCCTGGGATCGAGGCCCTCTTCAGGCTCTCTGCTCAGCAGGGAGCCTGCTTCCTCCTCTCTCTGCCTGCCTCTCTGCCTACTTGTGATCTCTCTCTCTGTCAAATAAATAAAATGAAAAAAAAATACATATATATCGCCAAGATGATGATGCTGATGGAGTAGGAGGTATTTACATTCAAATAAGCTAATTCATTAATAATTAGAAATGCCAAGGGCTACATTTTAAGAATTTAAATGTTATTTATTTTTGAGAGCTTAATCAGAATATGTAGATAAAGGAAATGGCCAACTCCTAAAATGCAACAATCTGTACTTGAGTTATCAAGCATTTATAAAGAATGAACATAAAAAAAAAAAAAATTGGTCTTACTTTGAAGGTCAAGTTGTCCCACATTGAGTCTTTGTTCTTTACTTCTCCCATTCTGGAGCTTCAAATATAAAGAATAAGGTCACATCCCCCGTTAGTTTTTTTCAGAGACACTTTATGTCACACCTCTTTAAATATCTCAATAGAATTCTTACCCAAGAAAAAAAATAAAACTATCACATTCACAGTTAAATTATCTAAAGAAGAGCAAGAACAGTTAACTCCATAAACCCCATATTCTATAGCCAAAGAACAAGGCAACTCTTCTTTTTAAAAAGTGAAAATACAATGAACATGCAAAATGCTAAATTAGCTTATTAGAATGTTTTGAAACAGCTCAATAAAGTCAGATGTTATGATATTGTAGAGTTGCTATAGTAGCTCCAGGTTAGAACAAGCTGTCGGAACATCAGATTGACATTCAACCTGACCCTGTAACACAGAGGCAACATATAGTATGACTAAGAAAGGGAGTTCTGAAGTGTTGGCAAGGATGTGGAGAAAAAGGAACCTCAGGCATTGTTGGTAGGAATGTAAATTTGTTTGGCCACTATGGAAACCAGTATGGAAGAGGTTCCTTAAAAAGTTAAAAATAGAAATACTATTTTTAATATTTAGTAATTCCACAACTAGGTACTTATTCAAAGAATACAAAACATTAATTCAAAAAGATACACATACCACATGTGTATTATAGTATTATTGACAAAAACCAAGATGTGGAAGCAACCTAAGTGTCTATCAGTAAAGAACAGATACGGATAATATACATATATCACCATATATATGTAATATATTATAAATATTGGAATAGTGTATATGAAATTTTATATATATGTAATGGACTATTATGCAGCCACAAAAAAGGATGTGACTGTGCCATTTGTGACAACACGGACGGATCTAGAAAGTATTATGCTAAGTGAAATAAGTCAATTGAAAAAGACAAATGCCACTCATATGTGGATTCTTAAAAAAATGAATAAACAAACAAAAAGCAGAATCAGACCTATAAATGCAAAAAGCAAACTGATGGTTGTCAGGGGGCTAGGATGGGTAAAATGATTGAAGGCTTCCGGCTACAGAGTGAATAAGTCACAGGAGTAAAAGGCACAGTCAAGGAATATAGTCAATGATACTAGCTATTACAGGGACAGATGGTTGTAGCTACATTTGTGGTAAATATAACATAATGTATACATTTGTTGAATCACTAAGTTGTACACCTGAAACTAAGGTAACATTTCTGTGGCAACTATACTCAAAAAAAAGAAAAAAAAAGAAAGAAAAGAAAAAAGACAGTGGGGAGTTCTAGCCCCAACAAACCTGGCTATGAATCCTGATTCAGCCACTAACTGTGTAAGTTTGAGCAAGATATCTAACCGTCATGTCTGTTTATCTTCAAAATGAGGATAATAATAGTAGCCACCTTATAATTTTTTGTGAGGATTAAATGTACACCCAGCGCTTACCACAATGCTAGCATATTTTTGTTCTTCTGAAATGTCTAGTTATTGTGTTTATTTAATGCCTAGCTGCACATAAGCCACATGTGGGCTTGGTTCTTAAAAATCAGCTACCAAAAAAAAGTCACATATCAAAAAAAAAAAAAAAATCAGTCACCCCCCCAAAAAAAACAACCAACCAAACAACAACAACAACAAAAAAAAAAACTACCAAAAAAAATATTAAAAATATCAGCTACCAGTTCTGAGGGCTAGAATGAATTAATCAGAAAATGAAAGATTGAACCGACCCTTTCTCTTCTCAGATGACAGGTCCTTTGTAAGGTACATATACCACATACTGCCAACCATCTGATAGGTTCAGCTTTCAAATGACAGTTCTCCTCTGAAGCTATCCTAGCCAAAAGAGAGAAGTATACTATTCATTAAGCTGTGTCTATAGCTGTCTTTGTGTCTAAATGGAAGAAAACATGTAAGTTGCTTTTATCACTAATCATAAGTGGCTTAGCCAGAAGGTGACAATAGTATACAGAATTTGGAACCCCACGTGGACATGCATTCACATTTACACAGCTAGTAAAGAAATATAACATCAAATCAAAGCTAGATTTAAAAAACATTGTATTGCAGAATGACACGACTTTTTTGTTCTATAATATGTTGTTTCATGTGCTGTTTAATGTCACTGTAATTTTTAAGGCACTCTGCATTCTTGTAGAGTCAATATCCAGGTATTCACCTTCTAATTTTATGGGAAATTCACTGAACCCATATGCCACAGAGTCTGAGAACTAAATGAATTAATGACCGGAGTCATAGATGAATATAGCAAATTAAAGGAGAAATTGAAATACAGAGCATGTGGGTTCCCAATAGGCTATATAGACAGTGAATATAATTACTTTCATCAGTAAAATCCAAAGACAGTAGTAGGGGCGCCTGGGTGGCTCAGCTGGTTAGGCAACTGCCTTCAGCTCAGGTCGTGATCCCAGAGACCCGGGATCGAGCCCCACATCGGGCTCCCTACTTGGCGGGAAGCCTGCTTCTCCTTCTCTCACTCCCCCTGCTTGTGTTCCCTCTCTGGCTGTGTTTCTCTCTGTCAAATAAATAAAATCTTTAAAAAAAAAAAAAGACAGTAGTAAAAATAAGGCAAGCTTTTATCTAAGAGTGACAGTATAATTTATATAGATATACAGTAGTAAAGAAAAAGCCCACAAAATCTGGATCTTGAATCTTAAATCCATTTTGTTTCATGACTTGGTATCAAAGAGATGCAGAAGGACAAAAGGGAGTATATTTGATTCTTTAAAAAAATGACAGGGCACCTGGGTGGCTCAGTGGGTTAAAGCCTCTGCTTTCCTCTCAGGTCATGATCTCGGGGTCCTCGGATCAAGGTCCACATCAGGCTCTCTGCTCAGCAGGGAACCTGCTTCCTCCTCTCTCTCTCTGCCTGCCTCTCTACCTACTTGTGACCTTTCTCTGTGTCAAATAAATAAATAAAATCTTTAAAAAAAAATGACAGATACACTTAAGTTATGGCATGACTGATATGTAGCTTATTAAATAGACCATGGTATAGATGAAGGAACATGGACTGGGCCCAGTTCTGGTGGCCCACACAGGTGGGCAATTTCCTAATGTACGTTAGGCCTAAATTTCCTTATTTGTTCAATGAGGGAGTTGGACAGTATAATCCTCAATGCCCATTTTAGCTCTGAAATTCTATTGCTCATGTTATCTCTTACAGCTCACATTCTTCAAGAAACTATTTCTATTACAGGAGTAGTTAATGTTTTCCTCACACATGTTTATGAAAGCTGTTATAATTTAACCATGAAATTGCACTGTGACCTAAGGCCTAACTACAAACTCCACAAATCTTCATATGCAGATGAAGATATTATACTAGGATTAACGTCTCAAGATAAAAACTAACCAAGAACAATTATGAGAATAACTGCACTATTTAATAACACAACAACCAGAAGTTACTATGTGATATTTATGGTCACAGCCAATCACTCAGTAATACAACTCAATAATAAAAATACTTATGCTGAAATTGTTAAAATAAGCCCAATAATAAGCAAATCACAGAGGTAAATATGAGAATATTTATTTTGAATCATTGCAGTAACAAAAGACTAGAAATGATCTAAATATGCACACACAAGAAAGGGCTATCCACATCGTAATACATCCAGAAAGTAGAACCATATGTACCCATTAGAAACAATGACTAAACAGAGGTGGTCCCAAATCGTTCATATGGAACAATTTCCAAGACTTCTCAGCGCAGGACAATGGGCACAGTGTTCTACCATTTATACAAAAAGAAAAAACAAAAGTGAAAGATGACTTGTGCATAGACTATTGCTGGATATTTACAGAAGAAAATGGTTCACAACAGCTGCCTCTGGGGAGAGGATTTGGGGTGAGGGAAAACATACTTTAAGAATCCTTTTAATATGTCTTTGAATTTTTACTCATGAGAATGTCCTACTTATTTATTTCCTAAAGAACAAATGAACAACGAAAAAAATATTCAGTTGTATTTGTGTAGATACACAAACATGCATAGAAAAAAGACTAGAAGAAAATTTGCCAAGATATTAATAGTAGTTATCTTTAGATAGTAAGATAGAAGTGATTTATTTCCCATCTTTTATATTTCTCTGTATTTTCCAAATTCTCTCAATGAACAGAGGTTGGCTTTGTAATCAAAAGAAGGTACACATATTTTTTTTTAATGCACATTTCTATCACATTTTTTTCAGACATTAAATGAAGTACATGCTGTGAGAATACATATATTTTTATCAACATTCTGAAACCGTTCCTGGAATTCTGTACATTTGCTCCAGACTCACCCTTAAGTTACATGAAGGATCCTTAAGACTCAAATTTGGGAATGATGCCTGGCGTGCATTTGTATAACTTGTTCCAGCTCCCTCAGCTGTAAGCAAAAGAGAGGTAAATATGAGGATATTTATTTTGAATCATTGCAGTAACAAA
This sequence comes from Spilogale gracilis, assembly GCA_004023965.1. Classification (NCBI taxonomy): domain Eukaryota; kingdom Metazoa; phylum Chordata; class Mammalia; order Carnivora; family Mephitidae; genus Spilogale; species Spilogale gracilis. The sequence continues at coordinate 27,688 of PITA01011214.1, read as the reverse complement.
AGACTCGAAATGATCTAAATATGCACACACAAGAAAGGGCTATCCACATCGTAATACATGTGGTATTTACAAGTTATTGTCAAATGAATATTCAGCAATGGCTCAGTTCAGTCAATCATCCATCTTTCAAAATACCCTGAACTTTATCGAACTACCTTACCAAATTCAGAGTATCAGATCAGATTTTTTTCCCACTGTCATTAAGAAAGGACTAAAAATGCTACATGGACCCCTTGTTCTTTTATGGGTCGTCTGGGGGAGGGGAGGTCTGTAGGTCCCTGAATCTCACCTATGCCCTTTAGGCTGTGACTCTATGGTGGCAGTGGACTGCTAACAGAGCTCATGCTGAGGCTGAGTCTAAAAGACAATGGGGGAGGGGTGGCATGACAAAGAAGGCCACAGTGAGTCTGGTCCCATTTGTAAAGGGAGCTTCAGCTAGGGGCTCTCAGGGACAGGATGCCACCTGGAGTTGGGTGGGAGTCAGACCCAACACTGGAACAAGACAGCAGGGCTTGGCATGCACTGGAAAACCCTGCATGTCCACAGTGCTGCCAGCCTGTGCAGAAGATCAGGCTGTTTCCTGAAGGCCGGTATGTTAAGAACTTGTTGGCAGCATTTTGCAGAGGGCTGAGACTCTGCGATCATGGGTACAGGCGGCTGAAATCAGCAGATCTGGGATATGAAAGCTAGGAAGGGGATGTGATCTCTAGCCACAGGCTAGTGGGGGCTGTTGACACTCAGGTTCTGTTCCCTCCACTCATCCAACAAATGAGTCTTTCCCAACCAAACCTAAGATGCACAGGGTACTTTCCTGAGGCTGCAGAGAGACCAAAATCCTACTTACCTGACTGTTTGTATTTCTGGATTTTTGTCTTCAGGTCCACTCTGTGGATGTTCTTCAGGCATTTTTCTAGCAAATCCAATTGATCAGGAGCAATCAGATTTAGTTTCTCTAATTCGATCACGAGATCTAGGAAACTCTGAGAGAGCAACCAGCAAGAAACAGATGTCAGTAAAGCTGGCTCTTAAGCCCCAAATGAAACCTTGGTTTGTATCATTTGTAATAGCAAGAAAATGTGACAAGGGGATCCCCTTCTGGGATCATCAGTGATCCTAAACCAGACCTCTCTGTTTTGTAGTCCCTCCAAGGCCAAGAGCAAATGAGACTCTGGATTTTACTGAGAAAGAGGTGGTTAAGGCTTTTGGTGGACAACCTGTACCTAGGTTGGGGATAGACATGTGGACCACTTTATGTCATCAAGAAGTATCATAAGAGGGCAGGCCAAAAAATAAAATCCTCCTGAGGTCATTCTCTTCCAAAAGGCCTGACTGATATTATACTGAAAAACTCTAAGGGCTTTCCTAAAAAAGGGAAGAAAGAAGATAGCTGAGGGCAAGTTTCTACTAGAAAAAGTCCAATGATGTAATTTTGAAGTTCTTAAATATCAATGCTGGACATTCCAATCCATTGTGACTCAGGAGGTCTGAGGGGGTAAGATTTAAAAGTTAGGGTATATTGCTACTCACTTGCTCTGGACCAAAGAGATTAGAAAAGAACTATATTTCAGAAATAGGCATTGCTTTGGGTTTTATGTCCCATCTGTTTAACGTTTGATTACTAAGGCTCACTATTTATTTTTTTTAATAATCATCAGCAGGAAATTACTATAAATAATTAGCAGATAAATTGATTTGGGGACACCAAACAGAAGTTTTATTTTTTCATTTTCTTTCCCATTTGATGCATTCAATGATGAGGTCATCCAAACACCCTATCTGCCTAGATTTCAAGAAACAAAACTATAATGATTAAAGAACATGAGAAAATTCTCAAGCAACACCCTACCAGAGTCCTCAAAGGCAGGTCCTTTCAGAAAATATTGTCATAATCTAGAGGCCTGAGGTTTTCCTGGCCAGTCCTTAGGCCAGCACCTCACATAGGGGCACACAGAATTTAAATACTTTTCCAGCAATTACAACATTCCCTGAGATCTTGACTGCTACCTAGCTTCCTACCCCAAATCTCTACTTTTGCTGTTCCCTGAACACATGAGTCACAAGAACTTTCCCCCACCTCATCTCCACATGGAGCCTAATGACTTCATACTGACCTCAAGCTAGTTGAGGGGAAACAGATGATGTGGGAGGGCATGACGGGAGTGGACTCGTACTTCCCACCTGTTTGCACTCAGCATGACAGATGGGACTTCCTAACCCTCCCAGATGGTCTGTCAAACGGGGGAGAGAAACTGGTGCCTAAATCAGGCCTCTGACTTTTATAGAAATAAAGATGAAATACAAGGATGAGAGAAACACAAAGGGCCACCCTATTTCCTCTCAATTGAGAAACCAATTCTCTTCCTATCAATATTATTAAGAAAAGACCTTTCTCTTCTTGCTTCCTGCCTTCACCCCCAGCTTGGGCCTTCCTATTCAAAGACATTCTAGGAAGCACATACCCCCCCCTCTCCCGCCCCACCTTCTGATAGGCTCTTGGAAACACAAACCAAGAAAAAGAAAACTCACCTTATCCTTGGCTACCTTTTTTCGACCAAGATAATCCCTCATGAGGAAAAATAATGAGGACAAATCAGATTTTTCCAAATTACCACCAATCTCTGTCATCAGTACTCTAAAAAAACCAGACAAGTTTTTTTTAGTAAATTCAGATACCATCCTAGTAAATAAAACAGAGCCTATGTTTCCACTACACCAATAACTGGCTAAAAGGCTAGTTCAGGACCCCATTTAATATACACCCCCATTAAACAGAAAGCCTAGCCCCCCAATGGGAAGATATCATAAGGGAACTCAAAAAGGCAATTCATCCTCCCCCTACTTTCAATGGGAAAGAGTACCTTTCTTTCCAACTAACTGCTATAAAAACAACTCAGAGAATAAAAACTTCCCTAAAGAATCCCCTAGTTCCCCCAGAGTTATGATGAAATGAGTGAAGAACATATATGACTAAGATGGAAGACAGAAATAGAATTCTAAGTGATCTTGTCTTCTCTGTTTCACAAGCTCCCAGGGGATGCTAATGTTGTAGACTCCGGGACCATACTCTGAGTCATAAGCTTCTAGAGCAAAGTTATCCCCAGGATGTCCTGGCTCACTACTGAACTCAAAGAGTAAAAGGCATCTAGAGTCGGGATTGTGACCACAGAGGCCTCTGTCTAGACAGCTCCTCCTGATTTAGTTGCCTCTGCTCTAGTGGGAGCCCCCATCACACTTGATCTGGGCTCCCAGGATACCCTGTGGTTGGCGTTATTGCCTTGACATTGTCACCATTGCTTAGAAAGCTGCTCTCAAATTCTTGAGGACGGAAGATGCTTCGTTCATTTTCCTCTAGCACTTACCAAACACCTGACATGTGTTGACCACAAAGAAAGGCCACTGAACAGATGCATCGATGAATCTAGCATCCCACTACCCAGGCTCTCTGCCCAGAGGCTCTGAGGAACTGTCTACACTCACCATAGCAAGGACACAGGAAATGGAAAGTGCCCTAACGTAGTCACCGTAACTCAGCGCCTCCAAAAACATTTTAAGAACATTACTGACATTATCTGATAGTTGAAGAGGACGAAGATGATCAAGAATATGATCATCTTAAAAGGATATGAACTAGGGGCGCCTGGGTGGCTCAGTTGGTTAAGTGACTGCCTTCGGCTCAGGTCATGATCCCAGAGACCCGGGATCGAGTCCCACATCGGGTTCCCTGCTCGGCGGGAAGCCTGCTTCTCCCTCTCTCACTCCCCCTGCTTGTGTTCCCTCTCTGGCTGTGTTTCTCTCTGTCAAATAAATAAAATCTTTAAAAAAAAAAAAAAGGATATGAAATAGCCTTTTAAGAACATTACTGACATTAAACGATAGTTGAAGAGGACAAAGATGATCAAGAATAACTATAACAGTAATACTGAAGCCCTGCATCTGTAGAGGGCCACACAGTTTTAAAAGTGCTTCACATACTAAATTATTACAACTAATCTTCACTAACAAACTTGTGAAATCAGGTTGTGTTATTTTTAGCTTTACAAGTAGGAAAAAGAAGTCCCAATCAATGTTAGTGGCTGGCTCGGCCTATGTGTCTAGCACTGGTAGTTCTGGGACTTGAAACAGGCCACTAAACCTCAAGTTGCAGATACTTTCCAAGGCCTATGCTGCTTTCAACTCTCCTTAATATAGTTCTTGGTAATACGCATCTTCTCTGAATAAGTGTCATTGATCTAACTTAAGGCTGGTGGTCTGGAGAAAAAGGAACCATTAGTTTAAGGTTACAAGGTACCTTCCTTTCTCCAGAAATGTAGCCTTTTTTGTGGCTTCTGTGCTTCTCTGAACCTTCAAGAGAGTAGTATGTAAACAGGAGGGAGGAAAAACTCAAAGAGGGTCTGAACTAAAGGGCACACCAGGGACCATTCCTCTCTGAACTGAAGGGGAGCTAGAGCTGGTTAATCGATGGGATGTTCGTTCTGCACCCCTGGCCCACTGAGCCTCCAGGGGCAAGGACCTCAGAGGAACTCACAGAAAGCGAGCCCACCCCACTAATCTCCCCAGCAGGGGAAAGACCAAAGGGTACTCAGGAGGGATCAAAGAGCTTTACAAAGGTCAGGAAGATCATTGTCAGACTTGTTATTTCCTTTCTCAGAATTTGTCAGTCTAACATCATAGAAAATAAGGTAGGAAAGACCACTGCAGATCTCAAGGTCAGAGGATGGAAAGAATTACTAACTCTTAGTTATTCTTATCTCTCTCATTCTATCCATCAGGCAAATGCATGCTACCCAGCCCTTCCACTTTCTTTATGATCTCCTACCAATTACTTTAAGCAAACATGTTCTAAGAATCAAAGACTTCAAAGGAATGAAGTAACATCATAAAGCAGTCAAATCTTTGGGTAAAGAAGGCAACAACCTGCATTTTCTTACGGTCCTCATTTCCATTGTTCATAAGCCTAGACCACCTCACTCCCTCCCATCAGGTCCAGCCTTGGGAATTGCTGATGAATTACCTGTAGTCTGAAATAATGCCAGGGTGCGTGAGCAGGTGGGCCTCGACTGCCTTTCTGTCCATCTTGAAGATCCGCTTGAGCAGGTCGAACCGCCTCACTCTGTAGAGCAGCTCAGCCAAGCCCATGACAGACAGCATCCCTCTCTCACTTAAAATATCCAGAAGGTCCCTGACATTAGGCGGAACAACATCAGCAGCCACGTCCCGGCACAAAAAAAGCAGCATGTTCTTTTCATCTTCATCAAGTGCCTCCTCAACCTGATGGATGACCTCAGTAGACATCGTGCACAGTGTCATTCCAAAAAACTGCAGTAATAAAACCCCACTCTAGTCAATAACAGGCCATGAGGCTGACTCCATGTCTGATGGTTTTCTTCATGTCTTTCAAAATCCTTTCCAGAGGAGTTCTGTGGTCTGTGGTTAAAAGGGAATCTTTTAAATCATCTTATCAAAGTGACTTCTGTCTCCAATTCAAGGTAGAGGTTCTTCCTTGCTCGCTCGTCTCTCTAACCTAGCAGATTAAATATACGTTGTTACGTCTACAGAAAGTAGAAAAAGCAACTGTTCAAAACACCAAGACAGACAAAGAAGATAACCTACATTTTAAAGGAAGTGAAACCAGAAACAGATTATGTCCCAAAAATCCCACAGGTTTTATCAGAATTTATAAGAATGTCAAATATGATAAGAAGAAAATCCCAGATGAGAGCGTTAATAACTAAATAGCATATGAATAACCTTGGTGGGAGGAGGAAGAAGAAAAAGCCCAGTGACTAAGCAGCTAAATGGACCAGAAAAACTGGTGTCCCAGGGTTAACTCCCACTCGAAGTGACACCAAGGGTGGAACAAATACGGGTCTTGGTAAGAGACTTTCTGCAGGGTATCAGAACTACTCCACCCTTTTTCTCTCAGTTGTCTCCTGCTCTAAAACCCCTCATAAGCAGAAATCTCTGCAGTCATCCTCGCAGAGTCCAGGGTCATTTTCACAATTTCATCAGGAATGTTCATTGGCCTATTGAGCTAACAAAGACCTTGTCAAGTTTTGATCACTTCAGACCCTTTGCCCTAGGAAGCGCCAGAGGCCCCAACTCTCAATACCCTGCTTCAGGTCAGCAATTATCACAGGAGTTCCTGATAGCATCAGCGGAAGGAAGTAGAACAGAAAATTTGGGTCAAGTTCTTGGTCCCAGGGCTGGACTTGGGTGGGAGCAATGGGAGGTAATGCCATTTGTGTATTCTTAACTGCTTCCATTGAAACTCAACCTATTCTTTTTCAAAATTTAAGTTGCAAATGGCAGCTGCTGTCTATTCTAAAGTTTCATAGCAATAAATAAATAAATAATAAAGTTTCATACCTATATTTTATGTTAAATAATCTCTTGTGCTCTGACAGACTGCCTTGTCTATTTCTATCAGAGAACATTTAAAGTTAAAAGTTAATCTTAGCAAAAAAAAAATTGCAAATAGAACCCCACTGCAAGTTACCGTTACTATGTTTTTGTGTACAAGTCTATTTATATATTTATAGAGCTATATTTAATGAAAGGAACACTGAGGATATTTTATTTATTTACGTACAATTCCAGTCCACAATAGATGTGAGGCACCTTATAATAGCTACACTAAAAACAAGAAGATTTTTCTATGAAACGAGGGGGGAAAACTATGTTAAGAAACCATTAAAATGAAAAAAAAAAAAAAACATTAACTTAGAAAGTCGGAATGGGATGAAAGGGTAGAGAAGACAAAGCAAATATGCAGGCCAGAAAGGTGTAAACAGATTTTAGCAGACTGAATTTGTCCCTCAGTTTCCTGACAGTCAAAGCAAAAAGTGCTATGAGAGATATTAAATAGTTCTTGCTATCAAAGTTAAAAAGACAAAATAGATTCTTAGAGTAAACATAACTTCTTAGAGATCTAGAGTTCCCCATCAATGAAAACATTAATAAGCATTTTAGTGTCTGAAAGTAAAAAAATCAAATTTATTTTAACTTTTGATTTACTTTTCAAAAACTTGAAATATTTTATTTTAAAGCAGACCACTCGGGGCACCTGGGTGGCTCAGTCGTTAAGTGTCTGGCTTCAGCTCAGGTCATGATCCCAGGGTCCTCCGATCGAGCCCCGCATCAGGCTCCCTGTTTAGTGAGGAGCCTGCTTCTCCCTCTCCCACGCTCCCTGCTTGTGTTCCCTCTCTCGCTGTCTCTCTGTCAATTAATTAAAAAATAAAATCTTTAAAAATAAATAAATAAAGTAGATCATTCATTTATGTCTTTCATACTGGCCTTCCCACAATCGGGTTAAACGGGTGAGTTCTTAATAAAAACAGACATTTTACCTTATGTATACTTGCTAATGAATATTGGTGTGTCTATGCCAATCTCGTGTCCATTCATCCAAACCTCACTTAAATACGGCCATTATGAATAACTGGAGAAATGGAATTTACTAAATGACTTTTCAATGAAAGTAAAAAAACTGGCACTCAGACTACTTTATTTTTTTTAACCAGAAAGCTTAATAACAATTTTATGCATTTCAGAGATCCTAAATTTATACTTTATTCATAGGCTAACAATACTATAACCTAACTACTAGTACCCATGGAAGGAAGTCAAGCACTTATTCTATTGACTAAAAGTCACAGTTTTGTTAGTAGTTGTTATAAATCGACCTACAAAATACTCATACCAATCAGAAGGCATAAAATAAGTAACAGGTCATTAAACACAAGAGGAATAAAAGAGATGTTATCCAAATTCACAAGACTTAACTGAAAAACAACCAAAGAGAAATCAAGTGTTCAACTCTCTATTTTTATTTATTTTTAAAAATATTTTATTTACTTATTTGAGAGAGAGAGTGCACAAGCAGGGGGTAGGGGGGAGAGGGGAGAGGGAAAAGCAAACTCCCAGCTGAGAAGGGAGCCCATCTCCCCATACTGGGACTCGACCTCAGGATCCTAGGATCATGACCTGAGCAGAAGGCAGATGCTTACCAACTGAGCCACCCAAGCATCCTTAATTCCCTACTTTTTTTTTTTTTTTAAGATTTTATTTGTTTGACAGAAAGAGACACAGCGAGAGAAGGAAGATAAGCAGGGAGAGTGGGAGAGGGAGAAGCAGGCCTCCGGTGGATCAGGGAGCCCGATGCAAGGCTCGATCCCAGGACCCTGGGACCATGACCTGAGCCGAAGGCAGATGCCTCACCAAATGAACCACCAGGCACCCCTAATTCCCTATTTTTAAAAACATTAGCCAAGTTTGGTGATTGTCCTTCACAGTCATCAATGATATAACAACGCCATCAAGAAGTTAACGACGTTAGATAATCATTTTTTTAAATATTATCTGCTCAAAAAAATAGATCTTCTGCTCAGTTCGTTCCCTCCAACCATTATACCAGGAATTTCTGCCAGTCACGCACACTCAGCAAGAGAACTGGCATGCTGTCTTCCCTCTGTACTAATGGAGGTATCGTTTGGCAGCAAAGTCCAAATTACTCAGTGGTAGCATCTGGCATATTCAGAAAAAATACCAAAAGGAAAACTACAGATCCCGTGCTGAGTCAGTCCAACCTGCAGCCAAATACCAGTAACCATGTTAGGGTGCTGCCGAGGCAGTTAACTGTAGCTAAAGGTGACAGGCACTTGAGAAAGAGGAGCACAGAAGGGAGAAGTAGGGTTAGGGTCCAAGTAACCCCTACTGTGTTGGGGTTTCTTTTAATCCCAAACCAAGACATTGACGTAAAAATCACTCTCAAACTAGAGAAGCCTGTAAGACCCTCAGAGACAAATTCAAAAACACCCCATGAGGCTGCCTTCACAGTCCAGACATAGACGACATCCATTCTGCTGGAGGCACGTTCATGCCCTCAAATAAAAATCACCACGGCAGTAGACAACACAGAATAAATTCACATCTGAGGAACCTACAACTGAAAGAATTTAACTAAATATGAAAACCTCCAAGAAAATAAGGAACATTTCTGCAATAAGCCAAATCAATGCTTTTAAATCCATGGCATTTTTGCCCCTCAGGGGACAATTGACAATGTCATGAGATGTTTTTTGGTCATCAGGCCAGGGATGGTGCTAAACATCCCTCAAGGATACATCCTCCACAACAGAGAATTATCCAAGTGCAGACACCAAGAGTGCCAAAATTAAGAAACCCAGCACTAGATAATCTGAAAAAAAGGCGCTACAGTATAGACACTCAAATGAATTTAAAAATTTAATATAAGTCCTATCAAAAATTTAAAAATAATTTGCCGTGGACTGTGGCAAGCTGATTTTAAACCTATGTGAAGGAAGAGAAGGTTCAAGAACAGCCAATACAAGTTTTAAGAACAACCAGCTGGAGGAAGTTGCCTTACCAGACATCAAAGTTTTATACAAATGTAGTATGACACTGGGATATATAATAAAGCAACCAGTACATGGGTGAGAACTCAGAAATCAACCCACACGCAGATGACTGAGGAGGTCCTGCCAATCAATAGAAAAAGGACCCTAATGTCCAGAAATGGTACTGGGACTACTTATTCAATACATATAGGGGGGAATTGGGATCCTTTCCTCATATCATTTATAAGTCATTCCACTTGTACTAAAGACCTGGATATGAAAGTCTAAACAAAAATCTATAACCTCCAATTATAAAAAGGTTTTGAAAGATATAAAAAGCAGGCATCCTTTAAAAATGAAAGAGATTAAGCACAGACAGAGAAGACAAATGCATCATATTTACTTAACAAAGAATTTGTATCCAGAATATAGACAGTATTTCTGCAGGGGCACCTGGCAGGTTAGCTCAATAGAACATATGGTTCTTGATCCAGGGTTGTGGGTTTGAGCCCCACACTGGGTGTAGAGATCACTTAAAAATAAAATCTAAAAAAGGAAAGGGAAGGGAAGGGAAAGGAAGGGAAGAGAAGGAAAGGAAGGGAAAGGAAGGAAAAAGAAAGGAAGGGAAAGGAAAGGAAGGAAGGAAAGAAACATTTCTGCAAATCAATAAGTATAAGACAAGCAACTCAAAGGGAAAATAGGCAACGGGTACTTCCCAGAAGAAAAAACCCAAATAGCTACTAATGATATGAAAAGCTGTTTGAGCCATAACAGTAGTCAGAGAAATACAAATTTAAACTACAATGAGGTATTATTTCACATCAGTTAAATGCTAGTATTTATTACCAAATGTCAGAGAAATATAAAATCTCCATGTTACTGGAGAAATTATAAATCAGTACAGCTAACTTTAAAGAACAATTTGGCAATATCTGATAAGGATAAAAACATACATTACTCTATGACATGAATATTTTATTCCTAAGTAAATTTCCTTTAAAAACTCTCAGACAGGTATACCAAGGCACAAACACAATGTTTCTAGCAGCAATAGATGTTATAGCAAAAAAAAAAAAAAAAAAAAAAGGAAACCATTAACCATCTAAAAGGCTATCAAGAAGAGACTGAATAGGGGCGCCTGGGTGGCTCAGTCGGTTGAGCAACTGCCTTCGGCTCAGGTCATGATCCCAGAGACCTGGGATCAAGTCCCACATCGGGCTCCCTGCTTGGCAGGAGGCCTGCTTCTCCCTCTCTCACTCACCCTGCTTGTGTTCCCTCTCTGGCTGTGTTTCTCTCTGTCAAATAAATAAAATCTTAAAAAAAAAAGAAGAAGAGATTGAATAAAACGTTATAGTCCTTAATGAAACACTATATAGCCCTGAAAAATGAATGAACTAGAACTACATGGATCTCACAAACAAAACACAAAACAACAAAATAAATATTTTTGCTGAAGCAGAAAGCAAGTTGCTAAAGCATATATACCATATGATCAATTTACATTAAAAGCCCAAATGTTAAAAATAATAACCCTGTCTTATTAGCAATGTGTGTAGTAAAAATATGAAAACACACATAGTAATAATAAATACCAAATTCAGAAAAGTGGTTTCCATTATAGGATAAACAGAATAGGACTAGATAAAAATGCACAGAGGAAATGACTATATTTGTAACATTATACTTTATAAGCTGAGAAATAGGTATACAGATGTCAAAATAAATGTACCTTATACCACATTCTCTAACCACAGTACAATAAAATTTGAGACAATAATACACCAAAAGGGAACCTAGTCATTTTCCCTTTTTTTTTTTTTAAAGAATTTATTTATTTATTTGAGAGCTAGAGAACAAAAACGAGGAGAAGCAGAAGAAGCAGACTTCCCGCTGAACAGGAAGCCAGATGTGGGGCTTGAACCTGAGATTCCAGGATCATGATCTGAGCCAAGGGTAGACACTTAACCAAGTGAGCCACCCAGGCACGCCACCCTATAGTTGTTTCTATAGGTTTCAAACTAAGAAATTGGTTTGTCTCTTCCACACCCAGCCTTTACCAGTTCAGTTAACAAGTACTGTATAAAAAGAAAATACAAGTGTGTGAGAGAAGAGGAGAGGCAGAGCATGTCCTATGGAAACCATCTCACAGCTTTCAAAATACTTTTAGATCTTCCTTGGTGTGCATATAGGCAAACATTAGAACAAGAAAGCCTAGAAGCATCCCAAAGTTATCCTCCAAAAGAACACATAAGATTTTATTTAACATGGTTCAAAAGACGGGGTACAGGGGGTTAGGAGGGGGTGGCAGGTAGAAAGAGTTCTTAGATATTCCGAGAAAATAGGGTGTTTGGCACTTCCCAACACCCTCCCCGAGTTGCCTAGCTCTGCATTCCACTCACCTCCTCAGAAGTCACTTGCTTCACCTCCTTCTGCTGAAGGACAAAGGGGTAATCCAAGCCCAATTCTTCTTGCTTGCTTTCAAATACCCAGTCCTCCTGATTGATCAATATTCTATCAGTTTTGTTTCACTCTACTGCTTTAAGCAGTTCACCTTCCCTCACCCGACAAAACGGGCATCTGGGTATGTTTTCAAAACTCTGTAAGAAATCCCCCTTTCCAAAAAAAAAAAAAAAAAAAAAAAGAAATCCCCCTTTCCTTTCCTGTTCTCACTGGCAAATTCTAGTTTAATAATTGTCTCCCTTTTCTTTTCCACATCCACACAAACTCTCCACAGTGCTTCAAACTGCCTACAATCTTCATAAGCAAAGCAACTACACCTAACACCAGTTCTAGTTTCATTCCTCAAGTAGAAGTCATGGAACGGTTGCTATTTAATAGGAAACAAAGCTGATGTCAACAGCGTTAATACCCACAATACCATCTAATAGAAGGAGCGGTGTCAGGTTCTAGAAACAGAAAGCACTCCAGGTATTTTCAATAGAAATACATTTAATATGGATGCTTACAAAACTGTTTCAAGGGCTGGATAGAAAATGTTCTTGTCTGGGCTTCTGAGAAAATCTCCTACAGCATCCCAAAAGATCTTGTCTCAGCCAGGTAGGTGGGTAATCAGGAGGCTATCGCTGGGAGTGTTGGGCTCACCTGCATGGAGTGATCCAGAGATCAGAAAGCAGTTATGCCTGCCAACAGAGAAATAAAAAAGAGCAGCCAGCTATTGGTCTCTACCTCGCTTCTGCTTGCAAATCTTACCTGAATGCACATAGCTTGCAGAACTTAGTTCACATCCCAGCTGTAAAGCAGTCTAGGAAATGCAGTTTGTAACTTTCCATCCTCTAGACAGAGAAGACAATGGGTCCTGAGTACAAGCTGACTTTAGCCACCATAGAAGGACAATCTATACAAATCCTGTGCAAGGACCCCAGGGACTGACTCATAGTCAGCATTTAATCAGTATTTGTTGAATGAATGAATGAGTAAATGGAGTTTCACAAGTTGCTACCAGGTAATGACTTCACTTCCTTTTCACACCAAACTAGACCTAGAGAACATAGGATCTCTCTCTGACCAATGCCTGCAATGATCTTTCCCTTTGTGTCCTGACCACCAACTCTGCAAACAACTCCAGGACACAACTGGTTCTGGCTTCAAAGGACTTGGCAGTCTTAGCACTGAAAGTCCTGTCTGTTTCTCAGAACACTCCTCAGTCCCAGGAGTCCCAGGATGGTTGGCTGCCCCAGGATGGTTGGCCGCCCCAGCATCCGATCTTTGGATGGTGAGCCTCCTCCATTCATACACTGAGAGTAGCAAGTCATGCTGAGGAGAGGAAGAAAGATCACACCAAACATTTGCAACTTTCAAGTTGAGCTGGCCCCTTATTTACTGCTCAGCAATTGCTTTTACAAGACCTTCGTCAGCTCCTTTCTCCTCTCCGCCTGACATCTCCACCCTTCGTGACTTTCTTGGACCTTAACACCACCCATCAGTGTCATTTCTCATGGGTTGAACTTGCCATTTATCAGGAGTAAGTTCCCCAGTCTTCCACCTTCCCACCGCGAGGCCAGCACCTGCTGTTCCTCGCCTTGCCAGGACCATCCACTCCCCATGTGCCCTCCTGTCTCCAAAAGCCCCTACAACTACTCTTTCATCAACCTCTCTCTACCTCCGGCTTATAAATATGTTCAAGTCTCTCCTCTCTTAAAAAGAGAAATAAAATGAAAAAACAAAAAAACAAAAAAACAAAAACCCTTAAGCCTGAGATCCTGAGGCCAAACACCCTTTCACTTTATTTCCCTTCACGTAAAGCTGGAACCTCATGAAGGTAGAGTTTGCACTCACTGCCTCAACTCCTACAACTTCAATTCACTCCTCCTTATGCCCCACCTGGAAGGATTTCCTCTCACCGTATCCTTTCAAAACGACACTCAGTACGCAGCCATACTGGAACTGAGCCCAAAGAAAAATCTGTAAACTGACGCTGTCTCTATTTTAAATTTTGAAAGTTTGTTCATTGTGAATGTTATGCATGAATGTCAATTTTTTCAAAATATTACACTAAATTATTATTTATCTTGATTACTGAGTTGAGCACCCCCTTAAACATTGCGCCTCAGGTTAGTGCCTCACTCTGCTCATCCTGGTGTCCTAGTTCTGCCAACAGTGTTCTTGTAGGGGACTTGGTAACCTAGTGACCTGATTCAAGGTCACTTGGCAGTTCTCTTTTACTTGAGCACTCTAACCCATCTGAAGCTACTGATTAATCCCTACTGGAAACTCCTTTGGCTCACCTCACACAGCTATATTCTACACAGTCCCAACCTAACCTCCTCTGACTCCTTAGCACCCTTCTTCTGAACCTGTTCCTTAAATGAGGGTGTACCCTAGCATCTATCTCTCACCCAGACTTTTCTCATGGCCTTTCTGTTTTTCCTGCCTATGGTCTCAACCCCTCCAAATCAATCTTCTATCAGAATGAACTTTCCAAATTCCATGCTTGAACTAAGCCATTTTCCTAATTCAAACCTTCTAATAATTTCTCATCTCCCCTTGCAGGTTCCAATTTTCTTTGCATTCAAGACCTCTTGTGGTCCAGCACCTACCCTCATCTTTCACTAACACACATTTTGCACATTCGGCTTCAACCTAACCTCAATACAGAGTTCTTTCCCATGCCTCTAAGCCTTTGCCTAGACTACCCTTTTCCACTTATCTGTCCAACAAAACCCTTCTCAGCTTTTAGGGCCAGCTGAAGCATCTCCTACTGTGTAAAGCTTTCCTGGGAAGAGTCCACACAGACTTGGCCAGTAACTACTTCATATCATCACAGTATGATGGCCACACCTTCCTAGTACCTGGCATCGGCCCCAACAGGTGACAGTAAAATGTGGTTAACTTAAGTCAGGTTTCTCAGTCTTTCTCAGAGAATGACAACTTTGCCTCCAAACCACCTGGTATCTGAAGCACATGACATTCTCTGTAATCAGTCACACAGCCACCATCATGCCTGCTTCCCATCATACCTCAACCTGGTCAAAGACATACTGAATTGTCCATTCTTTGTACTGCTTCTCTACCTGAAGCAAAGTCACGCTGTGGCAGGAAGACAAACATGGCCACAGTATGAAAGCAAATATAACTTCCCAGGACACCACCAAACTCCGGGGTGATGGAGGACAGCCTGACTCGCCAGCTGCAGGAAGCAGCATGCAAAATTGGAACTTTCAGGTGTCTGGAAATCCCCACTGAAACACGAACATCAAGTCCCTCAGACAGCCACCCGGAAGACTCTGAAGGGATCAAGGAGAGGGGGTTACATGATCCTGGGCAAAAGCAGATGTGGCTATCTCATGGGAGTTCCGTGAAGTCATCCTGAACTTAAGAGAAGCCACTTCCTCCTCCACGCATGTACAGAATCAATGGAGGTGAGCTGTGTGTGTAACAATTCAAGCAGCTAATATAATGAGCCCATCTTTCCTCTTCTACCTGAGTGAGGCATTTTAAACCTAAGAGAGTGCATGAAGTACCCACACAGATATTTAAAATGACGTTTATAAATAATCGATCTATAAATAATGGATCATTACGTGGTTCCTGATTTCTAGAATGCTGCAGATACATACTGAAACATAGTCTAGATGACCATGTACCAAGGCTAAGCCATAAACACTTTCCAATTGGAGGTGTTACTGACCATTGTAATGCATTGAGAGCTAAAAATAGGCATTAAAACATTATTTGGCTTCACAAACCATGCCATTTCAATTATAGCAAATTGCCCACAAACAACAGATAATCTCAGTTACAAAATACATAAAATTAGAAGATGTTTTTATAAAGTTCTTTAATGGGGCTCGGTCCCATGACTCTCCGAGAAGTTCCCATAAATGCCAACATAACATCACTTCCTATGGCCTCCCTGGTTCATAATAGTTGCATAAAGGTGGCAGAAAAAGAGAATGAAAGAACAACAGAATGAGAAAGGATCTAGATGGAGAGGAGAGTATGAATCATCTAATTAGATACAAAAGCATAAGCAGAATCAATAGATCATCTAGATTCTAGAGTCAATAAAAGTAAATCCATTCAGTGCAATGGCCCAGTCCATCTTTTTTTTTTTAAAGATTATATTTATTTATTTGACAGAGAGAGAGAGACAGAGAGAGAGAGAGAGAGAGAGAGAGATATCACATGTAGGCAGAGAGGCAGGCAAAGAGAGGGGGAAGCAGACTCCCTGCTGAGCAGAGAGCCCGTTGTGGGGCTTGATCCCAGGACCCCGAGATCATGACCTGAGCTGAAGGCAGAGGCTTAACCATCTGAGTCACCCAGGCGCCCCATCTTTTTTTTTTTTTTTTTTTTTAATTCATGAGAGACAGAGGGAGACAGAGAGAGGCAAAGGGAGCCCAATGCGGGACTCAATCCAAGGATCCTGTGATCGCCACCCAATCAGAAGGTGGATGCTTAACCGACTGAGCCACCCATGTGCCCGATCTTTATTTTCTAAAGACTTTATTTATTTATTTGAGAGTGAGAGAGTGAGAGAGCACAAGTAGGATGACAGGTAGAGACAGAGGAAGAAGCAGACTCCCCGCTAAGCAGGGAGCCCACTGCAGGGCTTGATTTCACGACCCTAGGATCCTGACCTGAGCCAAAGGCAGACCCTTAATTGACTGAGCCAGCCAGGTGCCCCATGGCTCATTTCATATTAACCAAAGTTAAATTTCCATGAGGGCAAACTTCTCTTATGTAGCCCAATACCTAAGAGTATCTCCCCAAGACCTAAGAGTTCTGCCCAACTCCTAATTTAACTCATGACAAACAGATATCTCAGCGTTCTCTGGACAGGGCTTTTTTGTCCCAATCTCTTTGCTCAAGCATTTGCCTCTCTTTGAAAAGCTCCTTCCTTCTTCCCAGTTTCTGCCTACTGAAATTCTATTCCATCTTTCAAAGCTTCTCTTCCATCAGCTTATCTTGATCCCTAAGTCAGGTCATTTCCTGCTGCTCCTAGCACTGTTTTTACTCTCTTCTGACATTTATCTTATTCCAGTTAGGTATTTATCATATGCAGGAAGGTCCTTGAGGACAGGTATGTTCTCATGCATCTTCATTAGGCTGCGTTGAGCCCTGGCCAGGCCTGCCAAGCTCACCTTCCCAAGAACAGACTGGCCATCATTACACAACCCCAGCAGGTCCACACATGTGTGATGCCTGCTCATCCTTTCGTAACCTATGATGAAGCAAGTTGCAGCTGGTGTTGGCACAGATATAATACTAGGAACGTGGTGGTTAGATGCAGGAAACAGATTGTGAAAAGACGATTTTGCAAATATAAAGGATAACAATGCTATTGTTTATGAGTGGCTTATCGTGTGATTGTAAAAGGCCTGGGGACCCTCCCTGAAGGGCTTCCTAGGAGCTGGCAGAACCCCTCAACTTGAACAAGCAGAATACATGTCTCAAACCAAACTCAGCAGACATCCCCTGGCCTTTTAACAAAAGGTCTATCTCACTGTACCTTTAGCTAAAGTTTTATCCTTTGCCCACATTACAATTTCTAAAACTCTAAGATCTATGCATCAGGATTTTCATTTTTGCCAAAACTTTAGGCCAGTTCGCTTGTGGTATAATTCTCACAGAATGCCCTCAAAAGTGCCAAAATAAAGAATTATTGCCTCCAATAGGACATCATCAATATTGTGTATGAGATGGTGTAAGTTTAAGACACAACTAATTGTCCATGAGCTATCACTATATTCACTCATGTGACAAAAACAGCCATAGTGTGAAGCATTTACTGAATTTATCACTTTACTCTGAGGCTTCAATTTCCCCAACAACAACAAAAAGCAACAGGCAAAGCTGAGTGTGAGCAAGATTCCAAATGTTAACGCTACAGCAAAGCCTGAGTTCAGAGACCATATCTTAGTTCCAAGTAGAGCAAAGGAGGGCTGTGACCTAGCCTCAGTTCTTTGTAGTGATATCATCTTTATCACCATGCAACTGCAATAGGAAAATACACAGTCCTTCTCCTGAAGGTTCTCATCAAAGGAATCAAAAAGATCTCAAGAAACAACCTTATCTGCCCAACGTATCCATTATGCCACACTAAAATAAAATATTTAGCAGACACTTCTCTGCATTGAAGCCCACCTATACAAGACTACCTTGAATTAAAAATTCAACCCAACAGGTCTATTTGCTCAGTTCATGCAATGGATTCTCCAAGGTTGGCCCATTAGGAGATAGTCCTGTTCAAAATCATGAGTTGTGTGTAATACTGGAGATATAAAGCCCTTGTAGTTCTTTCTATATAGCATTTTTTTTCTAATTATAAAAAACACTACTTGCATGCTCTAGGAAAATCTGGAGAATGGAGAAAAATAAAGAAGAAAACAAAAATTCCCCATTTGCCTCAGCCCCATCACTGTCTCTGGTACCTATTTAGTTGTTCTGATCTTCCTGCTCCTTCTTTCTAGGTTCCTTGACATTCCTGTTGACAATCCAGCTGAAGAAGACAGCTCAGTAAATGCTGAATGAAGGGATTCACTTATTATTGATTTATTTTACTCAAGTCTGAATCAAACTTTGGTCCTTCTTGCAAGGAATTTGGTTCATTCACCAGATAGTATCCAAGCCATATTGTCATGCGTCTACTCTTTAAAACAAAACCATTGATTTAAAAAACTATATTTCTTGAAAGCTTCAAGTAAAATCCAAAACCAAAACCAAACAAAAGAGATATAGTAAGAAGAGTCAAAAGATTAAAAAGAAGAAGAAAGAAAGCTCAAGAATTTGACAAGTAGATAAGGAAGCTTTGGTTCCCACTTGTAAAATCAAATGACAGACTGAAAGCCATTAGCCTGAGGAACATTTTAAACCTTGGAGCAAGTAGCTGCAAGGGAATTTTTTAATTACACTGAAAAACTTAAATATACAGATATTAACGTAAATAAAATGGGTTAATTTTTCCAATTGAAGAGTTCCCTGCAGAATTGAATGTGGTATCACATGGATGAAGGTTAGTTCTTTCATAAGCACCAAATTACCAAAGATGACAACCCAATGCATAGAATAAGATGAAAACAATGAAGAAGCTGTCAGCTAGTTTTGCACAAAAACTCAACTGGCCAAATAAAGACAAAGTGGTTAAAAGCGAGACCAACAGAGAAAGAAGCAGTTTTATCTGGAAAGAAAATATTAAAATATATATATTCATTCATTCATTTGTACATGGGGTCAAAAAGAAATTACTTCTCTAAACCCAGAATTGAGGGAGAAAAAACATTGGCGATATATAAACAAGCAAATAAATTAGGTGTAAACTGTGGATAATGCATTCTCAAAAACAAGAAAAAATCTTTCATTAGAAACGCTGATGCCAGAAGGGAGTGAAATTCCATCTGACAAAAGAATAGATGTGAATGGAAAAAAATAAACATTGCTGAAATGGAACTGAAGAAACAGCATCATGCAAAATAAGAATATATATATATATAAACATTTCAAAGTCGGTACATAAAATGTCTGGAAAAAACATTATGCTTCAACCTTCCATTATCTTAGGAAATGGACTCCTAAGGGCTTTCTCTATTTATTTTGCAACAGATAATTATAATACAACTTAACTGAAAAGTTTTTGAAGACAAGCATTGCAATACAGAGTGTTGTGGTAAACATAAAGACAGCCACCAAGTGTATGAAAGTAGAGAGGAAGGGAGCTTGTGGTGGTGGGTAATGAAGTCTTCCCACAGTAAGTGATAGGAGCTGAACATAAAGGAGAAATAGGGCATTGCAGTAGTGATAGTGTTTCTTACTTCACTGATGTATAGTAAGGAAAGCAAGAATGAGCTGAGTACACATTACAGCTGTTACCTGTCATTACTTCTCCAACGTGGCCCAAAGGCATTCCTCCCATTCTTGGCCCTCAGTGGCCCCTGTGTAGGCTGCCTTGAATCTAAGTTACCCGTGGAAGTAATTTTGCTCCTTTCCCCCAACCAGTCTGTGAGCTTCTGGGGGAAGGAAACAAGTTCAGATCCATCTCTATGTCCTCAGCCCCCAGAACTCAGCCTGGCCCATATGAGCTCAATAAATGTTGGCAGGATTACATCGAATCAAAGGAAAGGAGGCAGTTCAGTCCATAAACACGAGTTTAATTAGCCTTGGAAGCCCTACAAGGAAAAAATAATCAAAGGGAGTCCATTCCTGAGATTTAAAGAAGTGACACGCCTTGTGACTCGGGACTGGTGTAGGTTAAGTCCCCAGGAAGCTCCAGAGCAGGCCAAAAGGGTTAAAAGCGGCTCAATCCATTTCTGGCCGGGGGAGGGGGTATCCCGGAGCCCAGGTGACGCCAGCACCCGGGCGTAGGTCGAGAGAGGAGAGACGGACAGGATTCTTGGTCTACTCACGCCCGGGCAGCCCCGGCTCTTCCCGCTGGATCTCCGGCGGGAGCGAGACCCACCCGTGAAGGACCTGCAGCTCCGGGAAACGGGCGTTGGGAGTACCCCAGAAACTGGAGCACAGCGTCGCACCCATCAACAGGTGGATTCTCCAGGTGGCTTCTGGGAACCACTTCCAGCTAAGTCCCAGTGCGCCGCTTCCAGGCAGCCCAGGAGAGATTTAAGGTTTGAGGAGCCCTCCGCCTCCGCACCTAAAAAAAAACTCCGCAAGGGTATACCACCCGCGGTCCCGAAACTCTCCCTTGGATAGGCACCCGGCCACGTGGAGCTTGGGGAATTACGTGCTGCTCGCCCAGAATGAATGGGTGCTGCGACGGTGGCTCCACCTACACGCCCCGCAGAGGAAACTTTTTCCGTTGCGGCTTCAGTAGGCCCCCTGCCACCTCTGACAACTGCCTGAGACTGCTCCCACCCCCCACCCCCACCCCCACCGCGGTCGTGCAAGACTGGGGAGGGGCAAGGTGCACCCCACCGCTGCAGAATCACCTTCGAAAGTGGGTGCAAGCTAGTAAGTAATACAGTGTTAAAGAAAAGTGCAAACGTCAGTTATAAACAAATAGAAAACGTTTAGTCCTTAGAAAAAGCCATTTCAATCAGGACATCCATCCCAGAAGCTCTAAGTAAAACAGATGTTAACATGAAAAGTGAAAACTTCTGTATGGCAAACATTCAAAATTCCCTTCCAGTCCTCAGTCTTTTCTTTTGTTTTCTTTGTAATTTTGGAGTTAAGCCAAATTTTCTCCCGATGAAACTCTTTTTTTTTTTAAAGATTTTATTTATTTATTTGACAGAGAGAGAGACAGCAAGAGCGGGAACACAAGCAGGGGAAGTGGGAGACAGAGAAGAAGGCATCCCACCGAGCAGCGAGCCCAATGGAAGGCAGATCTTAGGACGCTCGTCATGACCTGAGCCAAAAGCCCACGCTTAAGGACTGAGCCACCCAGGCGCCCCCAATGAAACTTTTTTGTAAGATTATTTAGGGGAAGCACTAGGGGGAAAATACCAAAAATTCTGTTCCTCTTCTCTGAAACCTCTTACCTAAAATAGGTCAAGCCCACCAGAACCCAGTCTTAGTTTTAGATTATCCGGGTTTGTCAGTGTCCAAAATGCTTTACATAGTCTCTCCATTGGGACTAAAGTCGCATTACGTTAATAAATTTCAAATGTCAACAAATGAAAATAATTCAAGAGGGCTTTAGAGTCCTTACTAACCCCCGCCCTACTCATTTCCTATTCCCTAGAACAAAAACATACTTCGTTGGCCTTTGTTCTATTGCATTCCACTGTTAATGTTTGAAAAGAACATGTCCTGTTTAAAAAGGACACCATCAAGCAGGAACATCTGAAATCAACTTAACATTTCCCAGGGTTTTTTTGTTTTGTTTTTGTTTTTGTTTTTCTGAAGGAGGGGAAAAGCTGGGAGCAGGGAACAAGTCTACGTTAAGGTTTTACAAAAATCTTACCAGGCATTCCAAACTTTGGCAAAGAAGTGTCCCTGCAGCTTGCCAAAATATATATTACACTGTTGTGCAAAACAACCCTGAACTATTTCACCCAGCTATTGCAATAGAGTACAATTCCTGCCAGGCCGGCTACCACCGCTGAGTCGTAATCATGCAGCAAAACTCTTCCCTTTTCATTAACCTTTCCAAAGGACGCTGCGGAACCTTTTGAACAATTTGCCCCAGGAATTGAGCAACTCTCAGGATGATTTTAAGCAACGTTTACAGGTCCTCTGGAGCTTCAGTGTTGGGCAAGAACCCGGTGGGCGGGAGCCCGCGGGGCAGCACACAGGGTTCTCGCTGCCTCCTGGGGCCCACCTGAGATCTGGGGTGGGGGGAGAATGGAGGCGGCGGACCGAGCCGGTTTGTCCGGAGCTTTGTCCCGGGGCTCCCGCCCCTTCTCCGCCCCCTCCACCTGCACCTGCCCCCGCCTCACAAACAGCAAATAGGGACCCTAGCGGACTGAGTCATCAGCCGGAAGGCCCACTCCTCCCCTAACCCTTGCCAGGCAGGGCCCGCCCTAGGACAGTTCCGGGAAGAGCTAGTCCTGGAGAAGCTGGGAGGGGCGGGAGAGGTGACGCCGGGGGCGAGGGGGAGGGGGCGCCCCCAGCGAAGGTTCTGGGATCTGGGGAGGGTGGGCACATACCGTCCTGCTCACCGCGGGGCTCTTCTTAGACTTCGCTATGACGTTGCCTGAAAATCACCAGCAGGATGGGGGAAAAGGAAACTGAAAGTCCAAACCTGCTAGGGGACGTCGCGCTTCCCAGCCAGTCCCGCCTCCGTAGGCCTTTCTCATTCAAGACATCTCCGTGCTGAAAGTTTGATGGCCTACCCTTCACTGTGTTAGGCCCACAGATTCACCCTGATGAGAAAGGAGAAGGCTAGCTGTGGACAAAAGCAGAGGCTGACACCCCGCAACCCCCTCCCGCAGATGGGATATACATGACACTCCTCAGACACTCCCCGCTGCCCTAAAGCTAAGAAAGGGGAAAATAAGTAACTTATAGAAATCACGATCCTGCCAGACATCAGTCTCCCTATCAATGACCTAGATTCCAGAAGGAAATGTAAATACAATTACATGTCCTTATAACCGCAGCCCATTGACACATACTTGAAGTGGGCAGAGTGTACTGTTCCCCCAGGAACCTGCCAACCTATCTTACTTGTTAATGCCCTTTTGGAAGGAGAAACAACCTTAACAATGGCAAGGCCTCCAGGAATCCCCTGAGTCTTCTTTAACAAATGAAAATCCTTTTGAAACCTCATTTTCCTTACCTCCCCCAACCACACAGTATATAATCAGCCGCCCCTGGCAAGCCCCCAGACAGCAGCTCTTCGTGTTCAGGGGCTTTAATAAATCCAACCATTTGCTCCAAAGACGTCTCAAGAATTCTTTCTTGGCCCTGGCTCCGCCAGCACTCCCCTGAACCTCCCCTATATTCCAAAACCCCATCCCTCCCACTCACCAGCCCCAAGTGAGTCCCTTTGAATTAAAACACTCTTGGGGCACTGCCAACTTCTTAATACCCTCTACTGTGTAGGGGAGAAAACTGTCACCCCAAAGTGTGTCCCTTTGGTATGTGGATTATTTTAGGTGATTATTTTTATCTATCTATCTATCTATCTATCTATCTATCTATCTATCATCTATCTGTTTATTGCTCTGAACATTTTATCCTCCCTGTAACTGTGTAAACTGTGTAGAAGAATATATATAGATCAAGGACCTGCTCTGGGAAGGGAGATTTCTGACCATAGTTAACTACAGTATAATATGAACTAGGTGTTTTAGACAGGGAAGAATTTAGCAAAGTCTGTTTGTTAAAATTCTTCTCTAGGTTCCATTGTTTCTCTGTATGGCCAGCAAACATTTATTTACCAAACACTTACTCTTTCATCTTCCTGCGAACCATCTTCCTTCCCTTTGAAGTCCCAGACTTCTGACCCCTTCTCCTGACCTCTGCATAACAGATAAGCCTCAATCGCCTCTGATTGCCTGGTAGGTAGGCAAATAAATTTTATTTTCTCCTGTGACTCTGTTGTATGTCAATTTAATTCTTAGACCAGACAAAAGAACCCTGAAGGGTAAAGTGAAATTGTCCTCTTTCTCAATAACTGGAGATGCTTAGAATTTAGGGTGTTGGTCTGAAATGGTTGTTGTAAGGAGCAAGCAAGTACGGTCAGTGTTTGTTACCGATGCGTGGGAATAAGAATAAATAGCAAATGTGAAAGCACTTTATATTTTAATCTATTTATTCCTAATAACCACTTTCTTGCATTTTTTTTTTATTTCTTAACTTTTCAAATCAATTCAAGCTTATAGGAAAGTTACAAGAATACTGCCAAGAGATTAACTGCTGGCATGACAGCATGAGGAGCTCAGGTGACCTACTCCCTAGTGAAACTGATGAAAATTATTTATTTTTTTATTTTTTAGAGCCAGAGTTCGCATATGCATGGGGTCGGAGTGGGAGAGGGAAAGAGAGAATACCAAGAAGGAGTCCCATCTTGGGGCTCAATCTCACGATGCCAACTGAGATCATGACCTGACCCGAAAGCAAGAGTCCTACATGCAACCAAATGAACCACCCAGGAGCTCCTGATGAAGATCATTTTAAAGCAAGCAAACAACAATCATTTAAAGCCTTGAAAATAGACCTAAGAGAGAATAGCAAATGAAAAAACATCTATTCAAGAAAATCTACAAACATTTGAGAAGAAAAGTGAGTGAGAATCTGTGGTATTTCAATCAAGATCACCTGAACTCCCACCCCCCCGCAAATCAGCAGAGACCCATCTGCTGCAGTCAAGAACACAGGGCCTCCTCTCCCCACAATCCCAGTGGGAGGAGCAGGATATCAGCAATGCTCACCTTGCTCCTAGCTACCTGATACTAAGGCTAAGGCCAGGGTTAAGTGCAGCCGAGAGATGGAGGATCCTTTTTCCATCCAGCCCTCTTGTGGGACAGAGGATCTACCTTGGCCAGGAGTGCTGGAATACTAGGGCCTAACCACCCTTACCTCAGCTTCTGAAATGGTAGTTCTGTTGCGGGATTTCTTTTCCTTTGGTGCCTCAAGTTCTTGGTCATGCTGATTCAAAGAATGAAGAGGTAGACCAGGCGAAGAGTGGTGGGCAGCAAACCAAAGTTTATTGAGAGTAGGAAGCTCCCCAATAGGGAGGGGACCTGAGAGCTCTTTGGTGTTGACTGTTTTGATCTGCTACACTCCTGTCACCCAATCAGGCTTTTATCCATGTGCTCATCTACCTATCAGGTAGATGTTCACGTGAGAAAAGGTAGCTGGCTACTTCCCGGCCTTCCTTTCATAGCCTGGGGGACCAAGAGGGCTACAGGCCACCAGATCAAGATCCTTATTTAAATATCCCCCTGGCTATTGAGATCCCCCCTAACCACTGCAGCCTCCTGGCTTAACGGGTGCCTTCGTGGCTCTGTCAGTTAAGCATCTGCTTAGGTCAGGATCGTAGGGTCCTGGGATAGAGTCCCACATTGGGTTCCCAGCTCAGCAGGAAGCTTGCTTCTCCCTCTCCCTCTGCTCCTTTCCCTGCTTATGCTCTCTCTCTTAAATAAATAAAATCTTAAATTAAATTAAATTAAATTAAATTAAATTAAATTAAAAAATAAAATAGCCGGGGCGCCTGGGTGGCTCAGTTGGTTAAGCGACTGCTTTTGGCTCAGGTCATGATCCCGGAGACCTGGGATCAAGCCCCACATTGGGCTTCCTGCTCAGTGGGAAGCCTTCTTCTCCCTCTCTCAGTCCCTCTGCTTGTGTTCCCTCTCTCGCTGTGTTTCTCTCTGTCAAATAAATAAATAAAATCTTTAAAAAAATAAAATAAAATAAACTAGCCTAGGAAAAACATCAGTTTCCTAAAGCTACAAAGAGGAATCACTCCCCAAACCCTGCAGCTATATCCTGATGCTGGATGGTATCTGTCTCGTGTAGTCCTGAACTTTTTAATATAAAACAGCTCCCCCATCTCAAAGGCACCACTGCCAGTATTGCATATGCTACCGTTGCTCTTCAAACCAGATGTGCATTTACTGGATGTTATATAATGTCTGATTCCTTCACCTAAACCCAACATGTCTAGTCCATCTTTTTTTCTCCAGTCAGTCACATCCCGGGATCCAATGTATACATTCTGTACTGTATCTATTGTACCTAATTGGGCTAAAGGATCTGATTTTGTGTACTGTCTATGTCAGAATATAGTGTATATTGCCATATAATGTAAAAAGACAATGCAACCAACTAAGTATCATACGAATTGAAATGCCAAATAAACTATGAACAGTGTAAAAAAAATAGAAATACCATAATATCCAGTAATTCCACTGTTGAGTATTTACTTAAAGAAAATGGAAACACTAATTCAAAAATATATATGCACCCCTATATTTATTGCAGCATTATTTACAATAGTCAAGATGTGGAAACAATTTAAGTGTCCATCAGGACATGAATGCATAAATAATGTGTGGTACATAATGTGCCTATATACATATATATGCATTTATACACAAAATGGAATATAAATCAATGGTAAAAAAAAGAATGAAATCTTACCATCTGTGACAACATAGATGGACCTAGAGGGTATTCTGCTGAAATAACTCAGATGGTAAATATACTTATCATGGTGAACATTTCATAATGCATATAATTGTCAAGTCACTATGTTGTACACCTGAAACAAATATAATATTATATGTAAACTCTAATTCAGTTAAAAACAAAAAATAAAAATAAAGAAAACAAAGGCATTATAAATTATTTTTCTCTTCCTCCTAATTGATTTGAGAAGTGATTGCATAAAGTAACATAATTGTTGTGACTTAATGATAGAAATTAATGTATGTGAAATATATTTGCCCATATTGGCACAAAGGAGGTGGGTAGAAGCAAAGATATACTGGGATAAGGAAATTACTATAGATGGTAAAGCATTAATTGTACCAACGTACTTTGGGATGTGTAACATTAATTGATGTGTTATATATATATATATATGTATATATACATATCAAAGATTTGATATACTTATTTGACAGAGAGAAACACAGTTAGAGAGGGAACACAAGCAGGGAGAGTGAGAGAGGGAGAAGAAGGCTTCCCTCCAAGCAGGGAGCCCAACGTGAGGCTCGACGCTGGGACTCCAGGACCATGACCTGAGCCAAAGGCAGACGCCCAATTACCAAGTCACCCAGGCACCTCTTGATGTAATATATATAACAAAATACCACAAAGAGAGGGAAGATGAAATAGAGCTCTGTAGAAATAACATTTCTATGTATCACTGGAACCATCTAGTGTAAATCCCAGCTGCTTCTGATAAGTTAAGATGTATATGGTAAACCCTAGAGAAATCATTAAAATAATAACTCAAAACTATATGTTGAAAAATCATTAAAGAAATTAAGATGTTGCATTAAAAATGTTCACTTAATGCAAAATGAGGCAATAAAAGAAAAATAGAGGGACAGAAAAGACACAAAGCAGATAGAAAACAAAAAGTAAAAGTAAAATGGCACATGCAAATCCAGCTGTATCAATAATAATATTAAAAGGAAATGGATTAAATAATCCAATCAAAAGGAAAGCTTGGTAGACTGGACTAAAACTCCAACTATAACTGTCTATAGGGAATGCACTTTAGATTCAAAGATACAAGTAGACTGAAAATAAAAATATGGAAAAACCACAGACCAGGGGAAAATACTTCCTATAGGCGGCGCCTGGGTGGCTCAGTTGGTTAAGCAACTGCCTTCGGCTCAGGTCATGATCCCGGAGACCTGGAATCGAGCCCCACATCCGGCTCCCTGCTCAGCAGGAAGCCTGCTTCTCCCTCTCTCACTCCCCCTGCTTGTGTTCCCTCTCTGGCTGTGTTTCTCTCTGTCAAA